>CM064510.1:9547195-9573830 GCA_032716605.1 Paralithodes platypus | reverse complement strand
GGGTTGGAACACACACATGAAAGTCAGAATTTTGAAATGTGTCAATTGATTCTCGCGCTCCACGTCACGTGTCTGCAAAAACGACATATATTCCAACAGAAAAAAACAGTGTATGGATTGGTCGTGTGTGTGTGTGTGTCACCCTACCTCTTCCTCTACCTCCTTCCCCCGATCCCCTACCTCTCCTCCTCTTCCTCCTCTTCTTCTTTGCTATCCTTTTCTCTACCTCGTAGTCAATAGAATAGTAGTTTTAGATATCCAAACTGCCCCGTAAGGACCAATAGGTCTGTTGCAGTTTGTTCTCCTTTGTATTCCTCCTCCTCCACCACCACCACCATTCCACCTCCCTCTCCACCTCCATATTTCCCTACCACCTCTTCCTCCACCTCCCCCTGATTCAGCACCTCCACCTCCCTCTCCACCACTGTATTTCCCTACCACCTCTTCCTCCACCACCCCCTGATTCAACACCTCCACCTCCACCTCTCCACCACTGTATTTCCCTACCACCTCTTCCTCCACCTCCCCCTGATTCAACACCTCCACCTCCACCTCTCCACAACTGTATTTCCGTACCACCTCTTCCACCAGCAGCTCCACTATCCCCCACACTTCTCACGTCTAATACATCCCCCCTAGTAGACCAATTTGGCTAAGTGTTCTCCTTCCCTAGTGCTTGGTGGTATTCTTAGACTCTCTCCCCTCCTTCAATCTTTGCTTCCTTACTTTGGTTTTGTCTTTATGTCCCCTCCTTCAATATTTGCTTCCTTTACTTCTCTGTCTTTGTCTCTCTGTTTATTTTACCTCTATCCTGTCTTTAATCTTGAGTATTGTTGTTTCTTTCCATATATACTGTTGTTCAATGTTCTATCTTTCTTAATCCTTAGAAGATACAATGACGCATTTCTTTCCTGATTTTTGGACATTATTAGGCTATTTTATTCAGATTTCGAAGGGTATATGGAATTAATAGTATTAGTTGAGATAGTCTTTGCCTTTATAGTACGGTACCCACAGTTCCTTCCTAAAATGTATATAAACTCGTCTAATGATAGCCAGAGTAAACTGTTAAAATGCGTCAGAATCTTGAAAGGGTTAACTCTTAATTGGGTATATTCATTTTTTTCCATATTTATCGATCTTAATTTTCATCTTTCTTACTTTTCTTTCTTCAATTATTACATCTTAATTATTTGAACGTTATGACGCATTTTAGCAGTTTATTCTGGCTATCATTAGACGATTAGGCCTATATACAGTTTAGGAAGGATCTGGGAATTATACGCATTTTAACAGTTTATTCTGGCTATCATCAGACGATTATATACAGTTTAGGAAGGATCTGTGGGAATTATACGCATTTTGACAGTTTATTCTGGCTATCATCAGACGATTTCATGCATTTTAGGAAGGATATGTGGGAATAATATGGGTAAAGACTATCTCAATGAACTCTCTGACTTCCATATACCCTTCCTAATCTGAATCAAAATCGTATAATAATAGCCAGAAAACAGAAAAGAAATGCGTAATCAGATTTTGAAAGGGTTAAAATTTGCTTTCTTCAATTTTTACCCATTAATTTTGCCTTTCTCGTGTCTCTTTTTGATCCTCCCTACTCCTTGTGGGAATAAGGGCTGGCTACTGACTGTCTCCATCAATCAACCTGTAGGCTATGTTACTAACTTGTTGATGCCTGACCTGAGAGACCGAATACCTTGCTTCAAAGGAGTTCGAGACCACTACCTGCTCTGCAACTATTCTGTATGATATCTATTCTACTTATCTACTTATCTACCTGGCTATGATCTACCTGTATGTTACTAACCTGTATATTCTAATAATATACATATTTACTTATCTACCTGGCTATAATCAACCTGTACGTTACCTACCTGTTGATGCCTAACATGAGAGACCGACTACCTTGTCTCAGAGGAGTATGTGACCACCACCTTCTCTTCAATCACTCTATGATATCTATTCTATTAATCTACTCATCTACCTGGCTATGATCTGTGTTACTAACCTGTCTATTCTACTTATCTACCTGGTTATATTCAACCTCAATGTTACCTACCTGTTGATGCCTGACGTGAGAGACTGAGTACCTTGCCTCCGAGGAATACACCTGGCCCCCCGCCGTCAGTAGTTGGTCAGAGTCCCTCTTTAACCACGTCACCTGCAGGAGTACAGAGAGGGGTCAAAGGTTAGCTATAAGACGAGGCAGGACACATATACTCTAACTAGTAATAGGAAATATAATCGGTAATTTACTGGAGAGAGTGGGATTCTAAGATAGCAATAAGACCAGGTAGGATATACTGTATATAATTTAACTCGTAATAGGAAATACAATAATGTAGACAATTTACTAGGGAGTGTGGAAATATAAGATAGCAATAGGGTTAGGTAGGACATATACTTAAACTCGTAATAGGAAATATAATAGGTAATTCACTCGGGAGAATGGGATTCTAAAATAGCAATAAGTGCAGGTAGGACAAATACACTTTAATTCGTAATAGCCAATATAATAGGTCATTTACTAGGAAGAATGGTATTCTAAGATAGCAATAATACCAGGTAGGAAAAATAAACTTTAACTCGTATAGGCAATGTAACAGGTAATTTACTAGGAACGGTGAAATTCTAAGACAACAAGAGGAGCAGGTAAAGCTAAAAATTAATGCATGATAGGCAGCATACGAAGCTAATTGGAGTTTAAGATGAACGTTCAGATCATTTACAACAAGACACTTTTAAATCGATATACACAATACATTTGGTTAACTATAAAGTCAAGTAGGGTTTATGAACACTAGTTCCCTATCAAGTCAACTTCTCCCTCATGTTTAGCCTCATGAGTTTTGACATTTTAAAACGCTCGCCCCATTAGTTTGGCGATATTATAACATTTCGCTCCATTTTTGTTTTCATTTCTAAGACCTTTCGTGTCATTTAGGTGTCAATTGTCCCTCGTCTTCAATTTAGGAGGAACCGGCCTTTGGCCAGGACATTTGTCTACCGAAAAAATTACAAATACATCTCGAAGGGGGGTCTTGGGTGTACTGGTTGACATGTTTTTTTAATTATAAAGATGTATAATATAAATAAGACAAATGGATAGTATAGATGTGGATGTTTAAACTATATATATCTATATAATACTTAATATATCTATATATATAATATATATATATATATATATATATATATATATATATATATATATATATATATATATATATATATATATTATTATATATATATATATATATATATCTATATATATATATATATATATATATTATATAATATATATATATAGAGAGAGAGATGAGAGAGAGAGGAGCGAGAGTGGTTGTTAGATATTAAATAGATTCTAAAAGACCGTCGTGAAGGAACGCAGAAAAGCAAACGATGGAAGTGGGAGAAAACAGTTGGAAACAGAGATAGTTTGAAACAAATAGTGAAACTACGGACTGTGGGAATTAGATAAGAGAGTGAGATAGATATGAGACGGAAGAGGAGAGAAGACACACGAGGTAATGAAAAGACTTGATTGGAAGAGGGGGAACTTGCAAATACTGTATATATATATACACAGTGGGTGAGCCAAAATAAACACGAATATCTGAGATTAAAAATAAGAAAGCTAGATAGATAGAGATAGATATATATATATATATATATATATATATATATATATATATATATATATATATATATATATATATATATATATATATAGGGAGAGAGAGATTTTATGATCATCTAAAGAGTTATTGGAATATCGTAGATATTGTTGAAAATTTGCTCTCATTCAACCTGTCTCAAAGAAGGGTGACCGCTCTCAACCCTCCAACTATCGTCCAATTGCTTTTTTTTCTTGCATCTCCAAAGTTTTTAAAACTATTCTTACTTCAAAATGTCTTAAGCATAATTATATCTTCCCATAATCTACTCTCAGATCGCCAGTATGTCTTCCTTAAGGGTCACTCTACTGGTGATCTTCTTTCATACCTTATTAATTCTGGATCATCCTCCTTTCGGGACTTCGGTGAGACCTTTTCTATTGCGCTAGACATATCGAAGGCCTTTAATAGAATCTGGGATAAATCTCTGTCTAAATTACCCTCCTTCGGTTTCTATCCCTCCATCTGTGCCTTTATCTCAAATCTCCTTTCTGGCTGTTTGATAGCTGCGGTTGTGGACGGCCATCGTTCACTTCCTCAACCTATCAACTCCGGTGTTCATCAGGGTCCTGTCCTATCTCCAATTATCTTTCTAAATTCATAAATGATCTTCTCAACTGTACCTCCAGTCCTATCCATTCATATGCTAATGACTCTACCTTACACTATTCAACAAGTTTTTCAGAACGCCACAGCAAGCATTCACTTAAAAATTCATGTGATGAAGCCATTTCCAATTGGGGCAGAGAAAATCTTGTTGCTTTCAATGCTTCCAAAACCCAATTTCTCCATTTATCTACCAGTCAAGAACTCCCACAGGTTAATCCCTTATACTTCAACAATACACAAATCAACCCTTCATCTTCTCTCAGTATTCTCGGTGTCTCTTTTTCTTCTGATCTCTCTTGGAAAGACCATATTACCACTCTCGCTAAGGCAGCTTCCCAGAGGCTGGGTGTGCTCAACTGCCTCCAGGGGTTCTTTACCCCTGCACAGCTACTTGCTCTGTACAGGGGCACAGTGTGTCCATGTATTGAGTATTGCTTGCATGTGTGGGGAGGATCCTCTCACACAGCACTTCTTGACAAAGTGGAAAGGAAGGCCTTTCATATCATTAACTCACATCCACGCACCGACTCTTTGCAATCCCTCTCTCTTCGCCATAATGTTGCATCTCTCTCGCTATTCTACCACTATTACAATAATCAATGTTCGTCAGAGCTCTCTCAGAGTATACCACCTCCTCTATGTAGAATACGTAGCACACGTCTTGCAACACAATCCTACCCCTACTATGTTGCAACTTTCCAACCCTAGAGTGACGCAATATTTCCAATTGTTCTTCTATTCAACAGCTGAACTCTGGAATTCTTTCCCTGAATCCATCTTTCCTTCATCCAATGACTTAAATTGCTTCAAACTCCGTGTGTCCAGACATTTTGGCTCGGACATTCCTTGATTTTGGCCCTGTCACTCTTTCAACTCTGGGGAGACACTCGTCACAGACAGTTTTGCCTTTTTGACTCCCTCATCCACATAGAATAAAACAAATATTCGTTGTTCCTCCTTTTAACTCTACGTCGTTTTCCCACCTGTTTTCGCCTCGCCCATTTCTTCCCCACGTCATTATTATCTTCAACCTTTTTCCCTCGCCTCTGTGCCTTCCTCCAGCCCCTCCCAACTTTACCCATTGTCTCCTTCTTCCTTGTCAAGCTGTAATCTCGATATGGCCTTACTGGCTTTCTTCTTCCCTGCTGGCATATTCCTAACTTCCTTTTTCATCAAACTTCTTTCTTCATATCTCTCTCTCTCTCTCTCTCTCTCTCTCTCTCTCTCTCTCTCTCTCTCTCTCTCTCTCTCTCTCTCTCTCTCTCTCTCTCTCTCCTCTGCTCTCCTCTCCTCTCTCTCTGACTCTCTCACTCTCTCTCATCCCTCTCCTCTCTCTCTCTCTCTCTCTCTCTCTCTCTTCTCTCTTCCTCTCTCTCTCTCTCCCACCCCTCTCTCTCTCTCTCTCTCTCTCTCTCTCTCTCTCTCTGTCTCTCTCTCTCTCTCTCTCTCTCTCTCTCTCGACCCAAATCACAGCCATTTTAGAAGCAAATATCCAGAACACGACCTGGAAATTCCGGCTTATGAAATCGGTGGCATATTTACCTGCAACTAGTTCAGGTTTCAAATACAGTCCATAAGATAGATAGATAGATAGATACATAGATAGATAGATACATACATGCATACATACATTCATAGAGATAGAGATAGATAGATGGATAGATAGATACATATATACAGTACATACAGATAGATAGATAGATAGATAGATAGGTAAGTAGATAGATAGTGAGAGAGAAAGAGAGAAGAGAAGAGACATACTGTAGATACATTTGATAGATACATGAGAGAGAGAGAGAGAGAGAATCACACACATTTCTAGACTCTTGAGAACTATCCCTTTTATCCTTCAACAAATCCACCTCCTTCCTTCCTTCCTTCCTTCCTTCCTTCATTCCTTTACTTCCCCCTTCCTTCCTTCCTTCATTCATTCATTCATTCCTTTACTTCCCCCTTTCCTGCCTGCCTTCCTTCCTTCATTCCTGCCTTCCTTCCTTCCTGCCTTCCTTCCTTCCTGCCTTCTTCCTTCCTGCCTTCCTTCCTTCCTTCCTTCCTTCCTTCTTCCTTCCTTCCTTCCTTCTTTCATTCCTTCCTTCCTTCATTCATTCATTAATTCATTCATTCCTCCCTTCCTTCCATATCCCTTCCTTCCTTCCTTACTTCCTTCTTTCCTTCCTTCTTTCATTTACTTCATTCATTCGTTATTCCTTCAATTCCTTACTTCCTCATTCATCATTCCTTCCTTTCCTTCCTTCATTCATTCCTTTACTTCATTCATTCATTCATTCATTCCTTTACTTCCTTCATTCATTCCTTTACTTACTTCCTTCCTTCATTCATTCATTCCTTTACTTCCTTCATTCATTCATTCATTCATTCCTTTACTTCATTCATTCATTCCTTTACTTCATTCATTCATTCATTCATTCATTCCTTTACTTCCTTCATTCATTCATTCATTCCTTTACTTCATTCATTCATTCCTTTACTTCCTTCATTCATTTATTCATTCCTTTACTTCATTCATTCATTCGTTCCTTTACTTCCTTCATTCATTCATTCATTCATTCCTTTACTTCCTTCATTCATTCATTCATTCAGTACCCTTTCTTCCTCATTCATTCAATTCCTTTACCCTCCATCCGTCCTTCATTCCTCCTTCAACCATCTTGCTTCTCTGTGGTTTATGTAATTCCTCCCCCTTGCTTTACTTCTGATAGATATTAACCCCTTATGTACCGGCGATGTCTTATTAACCCCTTATGTACCGGCGATGTCTTATTAACCCCTTGTGTACCGGCGATGTCTTATTAACCCCTTGTGTACCGGCGATGTCTTATTAACCCCTTGTGTACCGGCGATGTCTTATTAACCCCTTGTGTACCGGCGATGTCTTATTAACCCCTTTGTGTACCGGCGATGTCTTATTAACCCCTTGTGTACCGGCGATGTCTTATTAACCCCTTGTGTACCGGCGATGTCTTATTAACCCCTTGTGTACCGGCGATGTCTTATTAACCCCTTGTGTACCGGCGATGTCTTATTAACCCCTTTATACCTTGGATTCTGGCTAAAACTAGATGATTTTATGCAGTTTAAGAAGGACCACTAGGTTATTAAGAGGGTTTATGGGGATCGTATTGACCCACTGGAATCGTGTAGGTAGATTACGAAGTGGAAGCAAACTCGTCTAATGGTTACCAAATTACGTCATGGTGGTGAAGGGGGTTAATTGTATGCTTGCTAGATTTAGACGAATATATTCAGCTTAAGAAGGGCCTCCAGCAATTAATATGCTTCGAATTATCCCTTATTGAACTCCTTTTACTACCCCAGATCCTTCTTAAGGGGAGATCTCCACTTGAGGGATTTTTTTCTTGACCCCTTTCTCCCTCATGTTTAGCCCCATTGCTTTTGATATTATAAACCGTTTGCCCCATTAGTTTAGCGATTTTAAGAACTTTCACCCCATATTAAGACCTTTCGTGCAATTCAGGTGTCGATTTTATCCTGGCGAGCGATAGCGAGCCTGTAATTTAAGAGGAACCGGCCTTCGGCCGGGACATTTTCTACCGAAAAATGTACAAATTTATCTTGAAAGGGACTCAAGGGGGTGTAATTTTAAGCTTGATGGAGGTCTAGGGAACAAACTAAATACCTCCCCTTAAGCTGCATAAAATCGTCAACATGTAGCCAGAGTAAACTAAAAAACGATGTTTCCGGTATAGAAGGAGTTAATACAATTCCACACACACACACACACACACACACACACACACACACACACAATACTTTCCTGTTCACTATAAATGTCCTCTGGTTTTCCTAGTCTCAAATACACGGTTGATTATAAGCTAATGAAAATCGTCTAATGGTAACCAAAATATGATCAAAACAATACGTCATCGTGCTGAAGGGGCTGCTGAACCATCAAGCCATAATAATAATAATAATAATAATAATAATAATAATAATTTTAATCATAATAATAATAATAATAATAATTTTAATCATAATAATAATAATAATAATAATAATAATATATTCAATTATCATTTAGCCAGTAGAGAATACAAGTAAATGTAATCAATAAACTTACAAATAAACAGCAGCTGAGCCTTTTGACATTAAGGGGAGGTTTTTAGTTTGTTTCCTACTCCTCCAGCAATCTTAAAATTTCACCCCCTCGAACCCCTTTCAAAATAAATTTGTAAATTTTTCGGTAGAAAAATTTCCCGGCCGAAGGCCGATTACCCTTAAATTACAGGATCACTATCGCTCGCCAATATAAAATCGACACCTAAATGGCACGAAAGGTCTTAAAATTGACAGAATGGGACGGAAATTCTTAAAATCCCCAAACTAATGGGGCAAACGTCGTAAAATCTCAGGACCAATGGGGCTAGACATGAGGGAGAAGGGGGTCAAGAAAAAAGTCCCTCAAGTGGAGATCTCCCCTTAAGCAACACACTCGACAGTAATACACACACACACACTTGTACCGATGCACCTACCCTATTGTACACAGTCATGTAGCACTGAGCAACACTGGTTAAGGGGAGGTTTTTACTTTGTTTCCTACTCCTCCAGCAATCTAAAAATGTCACCCCCTTGACCCCCTTTCAAGATAAATTTGTACATTTTTCGGTAGAAAAATGTCCCGGCCAAAGGCCGGTTCCTCTTAAATTACAGGCTCGCTATCGCTCGCCAGGATAAAATCGACACCTGAATTAATCGACACCGAAAGGTCTTAATATGGGGTGAAAGTTCTTAAAATCGCTAAACTAATGGGGCAAACGTTTTATAATATCAAAAGCAATGGGGCTAAACATGAGGGAGAAAGGGGTCAAGAAAAAAAATCCCTGAAGTGGAGATCTCCCCTTAAATAGGCGAGCCTTTCAGCTAAATGATAAGCTAAATACATCCGTGTAATGGTGACCAGAAGAGGATGGAAATTACGTCGTCGTCTTGTAGATGTGGGAGGGGGGAGGGGGGGGGGGGGGGCTAGTTTATTCCCTAGGCCTCCAACAAGCTTGAGACCATTAACAACCCCCCCCCCCCCCTCGAAATAAATTTGTAAATTTTTCGGTAAACAATGTCCCGGCCCAAGGTCTATTCCTCCTGAATTGCAGGCTCGCTTTCGCTCGCCAGGAATAAAATGACACGTAAATGTCACAAATGGTCTTAAAAATGGCAAAGAAATGGGGCAAAAAGTTATGAAATGGCCAAACAAATTAGGCAAATGTCTTTTAATCTCAAAGCGAATGGGGCTGTGATTTTGGCCTACCTATAATGAACGGACTGTAACCATCATAAATAACTTGAACTATACGGGTGAGGGCTGGTCCTATCCAGCAGGGAGTCAAACGAAAGCCGGAAGCCAATATTTGTATTCTTTATTATTGTACACGTAGAGGTATAAATAAGAGTTGTAGTTCAAATAGAGGTATAAATAAGAGTTGTAGTTCAAATAGAGGTATAAATAAGAGTTGTAGTTCAAATAGAGGTATAAATAAGAGTTGTAGTTCAAATAGAGGTATAAATAAGAGTTGTAGTTCAAATAGAGATATAAATAAGAGTTGTAGTTCAAATAGAGATATAAATAAGAGTTGTAGTTCAAATAGAGGTATAAATAAGAGTTGTAGTTCAAATAGTTATAAATAAGAGTTGTAGTTCAAATAGAGATATAAATAAGAGTTGTAGTTCAAATAGAGATATAAATAAGAGTTGTAGTTCAAATAGAGATATTAATAAGAGTTGTAGTTCAAATAGAGATATAAATAAGAGTTGTAGTTCAAATAGAGGTATAAATAAGAGTTGTAGTTCAAATAGAGATATAAATAAGAGTTGTAGTTCAAATAGAGATTTTAATAAGAGTTGTAGTTCAAATAGAGATATAAATAAGATTTGTAGTTCAAATAGAGATATAAATAAGAGTTGTAGTTCAAATAGAGATATTAATAAGAGTTGTAGTTCAAATAGAGATATAAATAAGAGTTGTAGTTCAAATAGAGATATAAATAAGAGTTGTAGTTCAAATAGAGATTTTAATAAGAGTTGTAGTTCAAATAGAGATATAAATAAGAGTTGTAGTTCAAATAGAGATATAAATAAGAGTTGTAGTTCAGATAGAGATATTAATAAGAGTTGTAGTTCAAATAAAGATATAAATAAGAGTTGTAGTTCAAATAGAGATATTAATAAGAGTTGTAGTTCAAATAGAGATATTAATAAGAGTTGTAGTTCAAATAGAGATATAAATAAGAGTTGTAGTTCAAATAGAGATATAAATAAGAGTTTTAGTTCAAATAGAGATATTAATAAGAGTTGTAGTTCAAATAGAGATATAAATAAGAGTTGTAGTTCAAATAGAGATATAAATAAGAGTTGTAGTTCAAATAGAGATATAAATAAGAGTTTTAGTTCAAATAGAGATATTAATAAGAGTTGTAGTTCAAATAGAGATATTAATAAGAGTTGTAGTTCAAATAGAGATATAAATAAGAGTTGTAGTTCAAATAGAGATATAAATAAGAGTTTTAGTTCAAATAGAGATATTAATAAGAGTTGTAGTTCAAATAGAGATATAAATAAGAGTTGTAGTTCAAATAGAGATAAATAAGAGTTGTAGTTCAAATAGAGATATAAATAAGAGTTTTAGTTCAAATAGAGATATTAATAAGAGTTTTAGTTCAAATAGAGATATTAATAAGAGTTTTAGTTCAAATAGAGATATTAATAAGAGTTGTAGTTCAAATTATGGCTTGGGAAGTGAGATAATAGACAGAACAATGCTATTACAGGTTTTTTATATGATTATTAGTATTAGTATTAGTATTTTATTGTTTTATTTTTGTTATTCCAAATCTTCAGACAACATTGTTCCGGTTTGACACCCTCCTATCCAGAGTGAGGTATGGCATCCTCTGTCCAATCTTAGCCGTTTCTGTCTGTCTCTTTTACTGTACTACTTTTCCTCCTAGATTGGGTGGCACTGCAAGGGGGGCTGATGACGGTGGGGGTATTGGCCTGGGGGTGAAAGCCCGTAGGTTGATGTTCCCCTCCCCCGCTTCCCTCTCACAGACAGACCTTATCTCACCCTGGCCCCTTCGGGGGCCCGAGCATCTGGCGCGGCTTCGGTCAGTCGGACTCGGCCTGGGATCTGGTGAACAACAAGAACAACAACAACAAATACAACAACATGAACTATAAAGGATCTTACCACCTTCAGGGGACCCATGGAAGAGAAAAGAGAGGGAGTGTGTTAGTTGGAATGGGAGAGGAGCTGAATGCATAATAGTTTACTTATTCATGATATACTTATAATAATTCATCCTGAGGTTGTATCTGAAGACCTATGACTGTATATTATGTAAAGTTGGCCACATTTATTTACATCAACGCCATGATTAATTTTATATAAGTATACATAGTATGATTGACTTAGAAGAATAATGTGCAATCAAACCGATAATTGGTCATATGGTTTAAGTGTTACATCAGAAAATACACTTCTAATTCTAATACTAGTAGTAGTAGTAGTAGTAGTAGAAACAGTAGCAGTTGTAGTAGTAGTAACAGTAGCAGTTGTAGTAGTAACAGTAGCAGTTGTAGTAGTAATACTAATAGCAGTAGTAGTAGTGGTAGTTTAGGGGTGGTCAAATTATGGTTACTGGCTCCTCAAAAGAAACAAGGCGAAAAGGGATTTTGTTTTATTTTTGTTTACTGTAACATTGGTTTGTGTGGCCATTTTTGGTATTTGGTACACACATGAATGCTTGACACACACATACATAGATATAGTATACGCACATATTATAGGCAAACCCATACGCACTAATAAACACACACACACACACACACACACATACACACATATGGGTTGCACGGTCACGGTGGCCGAGCGCGCTTAGTGCTCTGTATTGGGAGCACTAGCTCTGGTGTCGGGGGTTCAATCCCACGCGCCGGCAGGGGAAGTTCTCTCAAAAACTTTCCCTGGCCGTGAAGGCAAGATCTAGGCAGATCGTCTCGGGGGACCCACAAAGTCTCCTGCCCACGTCCTACTCCCTTGTGAGTATGTTGGCGCTCTCGTTAGCTGCCAGGATCAGTCTGTTGATCCATTAGGATAAGATTTAGGTTAAATCTGTGTATTTTCAGCCCCATTGGCTGCCGGCTTGAAATAAACCGATTATTATTATTATTATTACACATACATACATACATACATACACACAAACAACCTCCATTTCACACACACAATACACACAAACAACCCCCCTTTCACACACACACACACACACACACACACACACACACACCATAAACAACCAAAGGAATCGGAATAAACAACACTAAACAAGCCCCTTCCCCCAGACCGACCAGCGGAAACACAACTTCGGTATAGGGCACACGTTTCGGCTCTCTCTCTCTCTCTCTCTCTCTCTCTCTCTCTCTCTCTCTCTCTCTCTCTCTCTCTCTCTCTCTCTCTCTCTCTCTCTCTCTCTCTCGTATTGTAAGTGTGTATGTGGTTCTCTGTTTTCCTTTTATATTTTGTGTGTGTGTGTGTGTGTGTCTGTGTCTGTGTATGCCTGTGTGTGTCTGTGTACCATTTCGGGCCCCAGTCACGTGGAATCATTACCGGCCCTTAGATTCCGGCCCCCGTTGTGGACAGCTGCTGGCGGTGGGCCGAAACCGAACACTGCAGGGGCCGGATTAGGAAGGAATTGGGGAAAGAGAGAGAGAGAGAGAGAGAGAGAGAGAGAGAGAGAGAGAGAGAGAGAGAGAGAAGAACAATTATAGATAGCAATGGATATATGTTAGATGGATATTTGGAACAGGAAGACATTGGATATAAAGGAAGAAAATAAAAATACATACAGTATGTTACGTAAATATTTGGAACAAGAAGAACAAAAGGAAATAATGTCATATGGATACTTGGAAAAGGAAATGTTACGTGGAAAATTGAAAAAAAATGTATGGAAAATGAGGAAAATGGATAGAAACGGAAAGAAAATGGATAGAAATGGAAGACCTAGAATAGAAAACGAAATATGGTACATGCAAAAAAAAAAAAAAAAAAAAAACTATTGTAGTAAGTGATAGAATAAAGGCTAAAGGGGAGATTTGTATTTATTTGTTTTATTTATTTATCTATATATTATTTATTTTAGCTTCCTCCCTAGACCTCCATCAAGCTTTAAGGGGAGATCTCCACTTGAGGAATTTTTTTCTTGACCCTTTTCTCCCTCATGTTTAGCCCCATTGCTTTTGATATTATAAAACGTTTGCCCCATTAGTTTAGCGATTTTAAGAACTTTCACCCCATATTAAGATCTTTCGTGCAATTCAGGTGTCGATTTTATCCTGGTGAGCGATAGCGAGCCTGTAATTTGAGAGGAACCGGCCTTTGGCCGGGAAATTTTTCTACCGAAAAATGTACAAATTTATCTAGAAAGGGACTCAAGGGGGTGTAATTTTAAGCTTGATGGAGGTCTAGGGAACAAACTAAATACCTCCCCTTAAACAACAAATCCAAGACACCCCCCCCCCCTTTGAGATAAATTGCTGCTTTTTTATTTATTTTTTTTATTTTCGACAACAAAATGGACTGGCCACCAGCCGGTTCCTCCTAAATTACAGCCTCGTTATCGCTCGCTAGGACAAATCGACTCATAAATGGCACGAAAAATCGTAAAATCCCCAAAGTGATGGGCGAATATCTTACAATCTCAAAACTAATGGGATCATGCATGAAGGAAAGGTGGGTCCAGAAACACCCCCCCCCCCCCCCCCCATATTTGTAAACAACAGAGTGTACAGTTGGCCACACTACATTGTAAACCCTCCACGATTATATGTAAAGTATGGAAGGAAAATTAGCATGATTGATTTAAAAGTGTATTTTCTTATGCAATAGTTAAGGGGAGGTTTTTAGCTTGTTTCCTACTCCTCCAGCAATCTAAAAATGTCACCCCCTTGACCCCCTCTCAAGATAAATTTGTACATTTTTCGGTAGAAAAATTTCCCGGCCAAAGGCCGGTTCCTCTTAAATTACAGGCTCGCTATCGCTCGCCAGGATAAAATCGACACCTGAATGGCACAAAAGGTCTTAATATGGGGTGAAAGTTCTTAAAATCGCTAAACTAATGGGGCAAACTTTTTATAATATAAAAAATAATGGGGCTAAACATGAGGGAGAAACGGGTCAAGAAAAAAATCCCTCAAGTGGAGATCTCCCCTTAAATAGCATCATCAATTAAGGGGAGGTTTTAAGTTTGCTCCCTAGACCTCCATCAAGCTTAAGAAAGTACCCCCAAGCCTCCCCTTCCAGATAAATTTGGGTATTATTCAAGCAACCTTTCGCGGTGGATCACGACCATTGCGTTCGCTTCTAATTTTATCACTTGTGGGTTGACGGGGGCCTTAACCCCTCTTACCACCCTAGGCCTTATTGTCATTAAGGGAGCCCACCTCGTTTTCTTTTCTCTTTCTCTCTCGCTCTCTCTTTGGCTTGTATCCATTCGGCCCCATTCAGCCTATTGTTTTAAGACGTTTACCCCCATCCAGGTGTCAATATTTTCCTGGCGAGCGGTAGCGAGCCTGCATATACCGGTATATATATATATATATTTGTTTTTGTTTTACAGCTAGCTAAATTTGTACATTTTTCGATAGAAAAAATTCTCCGGCGAAGCCGGATTTCTCCATACAGTGCTGGCTTGCTATCGCTCGCCAGGAAGAAATCGACACCTGGATGGGGATAAACGTCTTAAAACAGTTGGCTGAATGGGGCCGAATGGATACAAGCCAGGGTAAGAGATAAAAGGAAAGAAAGATGAAAAAAGCCGGTGACCACCCTTAAAATATATATTGCCAGCAGAGGGCAAGTAACCGCTGGCCGTGGGATACTTTCGGAGAACAAAAACGGTCAAATTAGAGGCATAACGGTCGTGACTGAGAGCGTGTGAATACCACCGCGAAAGCTTACTTGAATTAAGCTTAAATTTGTACATTTTTCAGTAGAAAAATGGCCCAGTTGAAGGCCAGTTCCTTCTAAATTAAAGGCTCCCTGTCGTTCCCTATGAAAAACTCGATACTTAAATGGAGAGAAAGGCCTTAAAATTGACAAAGACATAGGGGGGGGGGGGGGTGAACTAACGGGACTAAACATGAAGGAGAAGGGGGTCCAGAAAAAAAACCTTAAGGGGAGGTTTCTAGTTTGTTTCCTACTCCTCCAGCAATCTTAAAATTTCACCCCCTTGACCCCCTTTCAAGATAAATTTGTACATTTTTCGGTAGAAAAATGTCCCGGCCGAAGGCCGATTACTCTTAAATTACAGGCTCGCTATCGCTCGCCAGGATAAAATCGACACCTATATGGCACGAAAGGTCTTAAAATTGGCATAATGGGGTCGGAAATTCTTAAAATCACCAAACTAATGGGGTAAACGTCTT
This sequence comes from Paralithodes platypus, assembly GCA_032716605.1. NCBI lineage: Eukaryota > Metazoa > Arthropoda > Malacostraca > Decapoda > Lithodidae > Paralithodes > Paralithodes platypus. The sequence goes on along the minus strand of CM064510.1, from coordinate 9,558,066 downwards.
AAAATCTCAAAAGCAATGGGGCTAGACATGAGGGAGAAAGGGGTCAAGAAAAAAGTCCCTCAAGTGGATATCTTCCCTTAAGAGAAGAACAAAATAACTCCCTTAAGGACAAACTAAACTAAAGTGGCTTACCGGTACCATTTGGTCTTGTATAAAGTGGGTATAGCACTTGATACTGGCCGTGCCCCCGACCTGAGCCACCACCTCTGTGTTGTTCTGGCTCTCTGGGGTCATGTCCGCCAGGCTGGGTCCCCGGGGGGGTCTGTGGTCCCTGGGGGGGTCAGACCCATCGGTCAACTCGGTGTAGTGACGACTTCCCACATCTGAGGGAGAGAGAGAGAGAGATGGTGGGTTAAGGGGAGATTGGCTGTGTGTTTGGTCTATTAATTCATTTATTCATATATATTTTTAGTTTCCTCCCTAGACCTCCATCAAGCTTAGAAAAAGACCCCAAGATAAATTTGTATATTTTTCGGCAGAAAAATTTCCCGGCCAAAGGCCGGTTCCTCTTAAAATTACAGGCTCGCTATCGCTCGCCAGGATATAATCGACACCTAAATGGCACGAAAGGTCTTAAAATTGACAACGAAATGGGGCGAAAGATGCTAAAATCGCCAAGCTAATGGACCGAACGTCATATAATCTCAAAAATAGTGGGGCTAAACATTAGGGAGAAGGGGGTCCAGAAAAACGGTCTGCCTCCCCTTAATGTTTGGGGAAAGACTATTACTCATGTTGCTACTGTATATCATTAAAACGTCTGGAATATTACAATAGACGGTAACAACAATACAAAATAGACGGTAACAACAATACAAAATAGACGGTAACAACAATACAAAATAGACGGTAACAACAATACAAAATAGACGGTAACAACAATACAAAATAGACGGTAACAACAATACAAAATAGTCGGTAACAACAATACAAAATTACACTTACGACAATATAATATATGCGCAACACGAATTGTTTATCCTTAACCATAATTAACAAGTTAGATGTAAAGGATCCATATAAGTAACACACACACACACACACACACACACACACACACACACACACACACACACACACACACACACACACACACACACACACACACACACTAGATAAATTAAAACCAGAAACGAACAATATCCGTAACTCCTGACGTACCGTACCTTCATATGACACCCGCAGTTATAGCCCCAACACTGACAACACCGCAGTAAAAAAAAAAAAATGGGGGGGGTAACAAAAATCCCCCCGTAAAATGCAAGGTGTCTGTGTGACGTCCATATGCTAAAATGTCCCATTACTTGATTGGTATACATGTGTGCGGCTTGGCTTGGTGCACACATGGCTGATCTAGGCACGTACGGGCACTCATAAAAACTCGTGGACTTCCCTTTTTCTAAATATGGGAAGTATATCTCTGGAAACTAAATTGTGAATATGATTTTCTACCCATGAACTACGAAAAACTATATATATATATATATACTATTAATTGAAAAGCTAGTTCCATCCTACAATCAATACAGATCATTATAATTCCATAAAGACACACAGAGAGGGACCACAAATGTATACAGTCGAGGTTAAGGGGAGGTCTCCATTTGAGGATTTTTTTTTCTTTACCTCTTTCTCCCTCATGTTTAGCCCCATTGCTTTTGAGCTTTTAAGACGTTTGCCACATTAGTTTGGCGATTTTAAGAACGTTCGCCCGATTTCGGTCAATTTTAAGACCTTTCGTACCATTTAGGTGTCAATTTTGTCCTGGCGAGCGATAGCGAGCCTGTAATTTAAGAGGAACCGGCCTTAGGCCGGGAAATTTTTCTACCGAAAAATGTACACATTTATCTTGAAAGGGGGTTAAGGGGGTTTAATTTTAAGCTTGATGGAGGTCTAGGGAATAAACTAAATACCTCCCCTTAATAAGTGTTGTCATATAGTTATTCTGAGGGATAAGCACTTTTCCCAGTAACTATAAAGATACCAATAACACTTTGTTTTGAGCGAAAACCACTGGAATCTATGTATGATAGAGGTGTGGACATTGACAGTCCATTTGCTCTAGCCCATTTGAAGTTACAGCTCTGGTTAAGGGGAGATCTCCACTTGAGGGATTTTTTCTTGACCCCTTTCTCCCTCATGTTTAGCCCCATTGCTTTTGATATTATAAAACGTTTGCCCCATTAGTTTAGCGATTTTAAGAACTTTCACCCCATATTAAGACCTTTCGTGCAATTCAGGTGTCGATTTTATCCTGGCGAGCGATAGCGAGCCTGTAATTTAAGAGGAACCGGCCTTTGGCCGGGACATTTTTCTACCGAAAAATGTACAAATTTATCTTGAAAGGGACTCAAGGGGGTGTAATTTTAAGCTTGATGGAGGTCTAGGGAACAAACTAAATACCTCCCCTTAAGGTTCTCTATTTCTGGTCTACCTACTTGGAACAGGGTATAGAGTCCATTGTCTTATGTAATTCACCACTTGCGAGTTTCAGGCTATAAGGAAGTTGGAGCCGTGAACATCGATATTAAACAGAAATGCAATAATGATGTAGGTTTCTGAGGGATAATTGGTATGTTGAATTGGGGTTTTATGTATTTATATTTGCACTACAACCGTATTTTGAATGGTAATTCTGGTACTCTACGTGCTTCACATGTCTCACTCCCTAGACTGGAACAAGACCTCACGGGCTTCACTGTTCATTGTAAAGCGGTGAATGTTAAGGCTCTCAGCCTATGCCTGAGAGGAAGTAAGTTGGAATATAGAAAAAGAAAAAAAATATCGACGTCTCCAGCTCCAAGTTCCTTATAGAACGAAACTCGCAAGTGGTCAATTTACGTTCGATACTGATCCAAATGGGTCAAAGCCACTCCAACAGCTTCCTCTCTCTCCAACACCCCTTCTCCCCTCTCTACACTTCAGAAAAGTAGAATGTAGATACGAAGTGCCGTTGTAAAAGCTTATCCCTCAATACCTTCACCTGAGTGCGTCCCCATTTAAATTCACAAGGGACTGGAGTTCTCGAAAAGGGGCTCCAGTCTTGACGTTATTCTTGACTTGCAGTGTGTTGGCTTAATAATCCAGAATGGTTAATAGCCTCTGAAGTCTGATTAAGAAATAAAATCAATCAATAAATTCACGCTACAAAAGAGAGCGAGAGAAGGAGAAGGAGGGAGAGAATAGCGAAAGAAGGTGTGTTTGTGTGTGTTGTGGAAGGGGGGTAAAGAACAGAAAGTCAGGTGAATTTTGTAAATGAATTGTTAAAAGTTTCTCCTCTCCTCTCTCTTTTCTCTTTTTTTTCTCTCTCTTCTCATATCTCTCACTCTCTCCCTCCGTCTCCTCTCTCTCTCTCTCTCTCTCTCTCTCTCTCTCTCTCTCTCTCTCTCTCTCTCTCTCTCTCTCTCTCTCTCCATTAGCGGCCACCGTTACCTTCACTCAACAACTAATTAGTCTTTACGAAAAAATAAATAAAATCCCCCACCTAAAGAAAGGTGGAAAAAGAGGAATCCGAGGCGAGAGAGAGAGAGAGAGAGAGTTATATAGAGCTACATAGATACACAGACTGCACAAACCTTGCATAGGCCCCTACTATAGTCCGTGCATTCTAGTTTGGGCAGAAATCGTAACCTCTAACCTCTATAACTCAAAAAGGGCTAGAGCAAATGATATGTCAATATATACACATATTCCCTAGCCAAGTGTTACTATTTGGTAGAAATGTTAGCTCGGTTACTCTAGTCCTTTTTGAGTTCCGAGAGGTTAGGTCTTAAGGTAAGGCTAGCCAATCATAAGGCTCTCTCCCTACCCACCACTCCATCCGACCAAGATTCGGCATGAAATTCAACTGGAAAAAAGGCCCCTATTAGAATGAGAACAATTCTACCAGGAAATGTATAGTAAAGATCGAATGGGGAACCGTATGACAGGACAACATTTTAATAGCAACAGGAAAATTAATGCAAGGAGAGATAGATAAAGATAATACAAAGAAACGAATAGGGAAATGAAGGAAAGGATATAGAAACAGGGAAAATTAATGAAAGGAGAGATAACAACAGGACAAATGAATGAATGGAGAGATGGAGGAAAGAAGAGAGGAAAGGAAGGAAGTGGGAGAGAGGATGGAGGGGAAAAATAGACAGAAAGAGTTAGTTTGGGCAATTAGTCTTTCTGAGTGCTATGAGAGAGAGAGAGAACAAAAACAACAGATTATTGTAGGTAAGATGAAACGGAAATAAATTAGTAAAAGGTATTTAAATGTGAAGATAACTAAATATAATAAAATGGAGGAGAAGAAAAGTAATTGACAAACATATATACAATAAAATAACAGAGAGAGAGAGAGAGAGAGACGAAGGCAGGATTGCTAAAGATAACAAAACGGTTATATTTATAGATATTATGAAGGGGAAGGGAGTGGTCGGGGGCCGAAAAAGTGCTGGAGGGACCTTGGTGACCCTGGTCTCTGGGCCTTCTCCTGGATGACCTAGATGTGTGTGAATTTGTATTTTGTGTTTATGTGTTCATTGTTTTATGTTGTGATGTCCCTATTCGGACTCTGTCTTTAGTCCCCCCCCCCCCCCACACACGCAAAAGAAACAAGAACAATTTTGAAAAGTGTGGATTGGGCCTGAGTATATACATGAAGGGGAAATAAAACAGAATAGAGTAAATGTGAAGATAACTAAATTTAATAAAACAAATAAGAGACACTTGCATACAGACAAATTAACAGCAAAGCAGAGAGAGAGAGAGAGAGAGTGTAAAGAGCCAGCGCCGAGGTAAAGCGCAGTAAAGAACCAATGAAGGGTGTACTGAGACCGTGAGAGAACCTGGAATGACTGTGTGTGTGTGTGGGTGTATGATAAAAGAGTGTGTGTGTGTGTGACTGTGTCTGTGTCTGTGTGTGTGTGTGTGTATGTGAAGCCAACAGTTGAGTGTGTATAATTATGTGTGTGTATGCGAACCTAGAATGGCTGGGGAGAGTGAAATGTCAGAGTGAGTTTGTGTTGAGAAAGAGAGAGAGAGAATGAATGAAAGAGGTAGACTCACTATTTACCTTGAACCAACACTTGTTTGATGGAGGTGAAAAAGGAAACACAAAAAGTGGAAGAAATGAGTGGGAGAGAAAACATGGAACACGCTATATTATTTAAGGGGGTGTTTTATTATTATTATTATTAGTATTAGTATTATCATTACTGGTATTATTATTAGTAGTAGTAGTAGTAGTAGTAATATTAATATTATTCTTAGTAGTAATAGTAGTAGTATTAATATTATTCTTAGTAGTAATAGTAGTAGTATTAATATTATTCTTAGTAGTAATAGTAGTAGTATTAATATTATTCTTAGTAGTAATAGTAGTAGTATTAATTTATTCTTAGTAGTAATAGTAGTAGTATTAATATTATTCTTAGTAGTAATAGTAGTAGTATTAATATTATTCTTAGTAGTAATAGTAGTAGTATTAATATTATTCTTAGTAGTAATAGTAGTAGTATTAATATTATTCTTAGTAGTAATAGTAGTAGTATTAATATTATTCTTAGTAGTAATAGTAGTAGTAGTAATATTATTCTTAGTAGTAATAGTAGTAGTAATATTATTCTTAGTAGTAATAGTAGTAGTATTAATATTATTCTTAGTAGTAATAGTAGTAGTATTAATATTGTATTATTATTATTACCACAATTTCTCTTTTTTCAAGATCCGATGACGCATTTATTATTTTGTGTACTGACTATTATTAGACGATTTTATTCAGATTAGGAAGGACCTTTAGCAATAATAAGGTTGCAAACTATCTCAACCAACACTTTTAACTACTGTAGATCCTTCCAAAGCTGCATAATATCATCTAAATATAGCTATAATAAAAGATAACACACGTCGCTGGGACTCAAGGGGTTAAGGGGAGATTTCCACTTGAAGGATTTTTTCTTGACTCATTTCTCCCTCATGTGTAGCCCCATTGTTTTTTTATATTTTAAGACGTTCGCCCCATTAGTTTAACGATTTTAAGAACTTTCGCCCCATTTCTGTCAATTTTAAGACTTTTCATGCCATTAAGGTGTCGATATTTTCCTGGCGAGCGAAAGCGAACCTCAAATTTAAGAGGAACTGGCCTTCGGCCAGGCCATTTTTCTACCGAAAAATTTACACATTTATCTTGAAAGGGGGTCTAGGGGGTGCAATTTTAAGAAGTCTAGGGAATAAACTAGAAACCTCCCCTTAAGAAGGGTATATGGAAGTCAGAAAGTTAAATGAGATAGTCTTTGTTACCCTCATAATGCCCACAGGTCCTTCCTAAACTTTATAAAATCGTCCAATAATAGCCAGCATATATTGTCAAAATGCGTCATAATCTTCAGACGGCTTAACCCCTTCTGTACCGGTGACGTCTTTTGTATTTTATTTCAGCTACATTTAGACCGATTGTATGTAACTTAAGCCGGTATCACACGAGAGCTTTTATAGTCAACATTCGATGATCAACATTTCTCTGGCATATTTTGTACTGGTATCGGAGAATAGACTGATGATAGATGAATTTAGGTAACATAAAAATATTACACGTTTACCTCATAAGCTGCCAGACCAGTGTTGAGGATAAATGTGGAGTGAAAAAGTGATACCGGCTTTAGGAAGAAAATAGGGTAGCTAAAAGGGTTAATGAATATTGTCTAGATTATTAATTGGTATACATCCTTCCTAAGCTGAATACAATCGTCTAACAGCAGTGAAGATAAAGTGAAAAGGACGTCGTCGGTACAGAAGGGGTTAAGGGGAGATGGGTCGGTTTTTCTAGATCCCCTTCTCCCTCATATTTTAGCCCCATTAGTTTTCAGATTATAAGATATTTGTCCCATTAGTTTGTCGATTTTATGACGTTTCGCCCCATTTTGTTGTCAATATTTAGACCTTTCGTGCTATTTAGGTGTAATTTTAGAAGAACATTTGTCTACCGAAAAATTTACAAATTAATCTAGAAGGGGGATCTCATGGACGTTTTTTTTTTAAAGTTAGATGGAGGTCTAGGGAGGAAAGTAGAAGAATAATAAATAAATGAAAAAATCGACCAAAAAGTGAACCATCCTCCCTAAAAATAACTATATCCTAACAACCCCAATATCATACTCACTATTAGGACAGTAGAGAACAATTATTATAGCCAAGACAAACTTTAACAGGACAGTACTCTCCATCCTGTTTCACTATATTTTTGTTACCGATTGCACCATATCTTTGGTGTTCATTTTATTTCTGTTACCGATTGATGCATATCTTTTGTGTTCATTTTATTTCTGTTACCGATTGGTGCATATCTTTTGTGTTCAGTTTATGCCCGTTACCGATTGACGCATATTTGTTCTGTTCAGTTTATTTCCGTTACTGATTGATGCATATCTTTTGTGTTCACTTTACTTTCATTTCTAATTGACGCTTGTCTTTTGTGTTCAGCATATTTCCATTACCGATTGACGCATATCTTTTGTTGTTCAGATTATTTCCGTAACCAATTGACACATCTTTTTTGTTCCCTGTATTTCCATTTCTTATGTAGGATAAGTATATATTTTCTATTTTCTTCCATTAATATTTGATGTATATATTTTGTGTTCACTTTATTTCCGTTATCAAATGACGCATATCTTTTAGTTCACTTTATTTCCCATTCTAACTGACGAAATTATGTTTTGTTCACTTTACTTCTGTTAACAATTTACTTATATCTTTGTGTTCACTTTAATGGTTTCTAATTTATGTATATCTTTTGTGTTCACTTTACTTGATACTAATTTACGTATATCTGATTTATTCACTTATATCCGTTTTTTTATTTGCGTTTATCTGTTTTGTTCACTTTATTTCCATAATACATTACCATTTTACTCTTCTTCTTTTTTTTTTGGGGGGGAGGGGGTTCACTTTACTTCCGTTTCTAATTTACATATATATTTGTTGTTTGTTCACTTTACTGCCACTTCTAATTTGCGCATGTCGTTTGTGTTCACTTGACTTTCGTGTTTCATTAACGTATATTATATTTTGTTGTTCATTTTACTTTTGTTTCTAATTACGTATATATTTGTGTTCACTGTACTTGTTTCTTATTTACACATATATTTGTGCACGCCATCATTGCACTTCTCCCCAAACCAACCGGCACCATTATCAATTTTATCTTAACTGACGGTGGGTAAATTGCCATGCTTCCATTTGATTCAGCTGTTTCTTAGATGTTTATATGTGTAGTGAAATATGTTGTTAATTATGAAGCCTTGGTATTCAGAGGATGCAGAAATAGTCGTAGTTTTCCATCGAGTATCGAGAAATAAATTGTTAAGGGACTAAAATCTCCACTAGGTGAAAAAATCGTGTATACATTCCATCAATTTAAATTATCTTTATAATGTACCTATATAATTTACTTATCCTGGTGTGGTGTCCCGAGTTCGAATCCCGGGAGGACCATATGCTTTCATTAGTTTATTCAAATACATTGGGGTTTGTAATGGATGATTAATGTTAAGAACGAGGTGTTCATTAATTACACTTTCACCCTTCTATTCTCCAATGCTTATCACATCCAATTAAATTTATACATCCAGTGAATAGTTTGTGTATGGCATTTGTTTTCTTTATTTTACTTTTCATCCATTTTCTCAAGTGTTCTAGTTTCAAACTTCCATTATCTTGTTAATTATCAAACAAGTCCGGCTTTGATTAGACTCATCCTTATCTTAATTGCTCAGCTATTTCAATGTTTGTATAGCCAAATATGGTGTTAATTGTGAAAACCTGTCAATAACATGATGTAGAGACTGGAGTTTCATGTGTGTTTCCATTAAGTATCGAGAAACAAACTGCAAGGGGATCAAAGCTTCCTCCATGTTAAAAACAAATCGATTATATTAATGTCAAGTCATGTTGTACGATGTTCAAACTCAAGAACACACCTTATCTTGTCACTCTCATTATAATTCAATCATTATCCTTTGCCCGCACGAACTGAATTATGTTAAGTTTTAAACTTGTATTACTTTAATGTATACAAAGTCACGATACACAACTGAAACTACTGGGATATAAGGTGATTTATGAGTTTCAAGCGAATCAGCCATCCCGGTCAACGAGAGAGCGAGTTTGGTGTGGCGTGAGGGAGGAGACTGAGCAACACCCTTCCTCCTCGGCAATCAAACTCACACTGGCAGCTGGTCTGTTACTCTGTTCTGTTACTTCTGTGGTGGACTGGTGGTGGCCGCTTGCTTGTTGGCTGTTGCAGCGTAACCTGGGTCCAGATTAATACATAGGGGTCAATTCTTCGTTAAAGGGTTAACCCTCTATAGGGCAAGCGATTAAATTCGATCATTCCAGGGATCGACACAATTTGGACCTCCTATCTCCAAAAACACTCTGCCCCATAAAGGGTTAATGGATTGTAAACATTAGTTCATTCGGTTAGTTAACCCTTCCTTTTCTCCACCCTTAAGCGGCCACTTTTGTTCATATATTAACTAGGCCTATTAGTATTACTATACCTGGGCCCTGCATAATGAACTCCTGCAAAAGGTAACACTTGTTCAACAAGGCCATCCAAGAAGAACAGGTAAAGACATTATGAAATTTACATTTAATGGGTCCGGACAAGATGTTGAATGGCCACTATGACTCATATCCAACCATCAATCAAATGAATCGAACAAGATGACTGGAACACGGAAAACATAAATACAAAATTTTAAAGGTAAAACAAGATAGTACTTAAGAAACGAAGATTATTGGCTTAACTTTCATGATTACGAACATTTTGTATATTAGTTGTTTCGTCTCCAAGTTCTCCCTAAGTTCTTGATTTATTAATATTATAGTATCGATGATTCTTGAAATAACATGTTCAAGCTACTATATAAAAAAAAAAAAAAAAAATGTAATGTATATAATTTGGACATGCTTATATCCATTATTGCTACTTTTGCTCCTCAACACCTCTCTCTCTCTCTCTCTCTCTCTCTCTCTCTCTCTCTCTCTCTCTCTCTCTCTCTCTCTCTCTCTCTCTCTCTCTCTCTCTCTCTCTCTCTCTCTCTCTCTCTCTCTCTCTCTCTCTCGCTCTCTCTCTCTCTCTCTCTCTCTCTCTCTCTCTCTCTCTCCTATTATATACAATATAATTATACAGAGGTGATGTAAGAAGGAATTGTGTGTACGTTTCTGGTGTATGTAATCCCTCATGTACGTTTCTGGTGTTGGTAATCCCTCATGTACGTTTCTGGTGTATGTAATCCCTCATGTACGTTTCTGGTGTTGGTAATCCCTCATGTACGTTTCTGGTGTTGGTAATCCCTCATGTACGTTTTCAGGCACGGCATAAAGGTTTAAGGGGGGTCTCCGGCTTTTTTAATCTTTCTCTCCCTTTCTCTCATTCCCTGGCTTGTATCCATTCGGCCCCATTCAGCCTACTGTTTTAAGACGTTTATCCCCATCCAGGTGTCGATTTCTTCCTTGCGAGCGATAGCGAGCCAGCATTGTATGGAGAAATCCGAAGCATTTTTCTATCGAAAAATGTACAAGTTTAGCTTGCTGTCAAAACAAAAATATGTATATGCTGGCTCGCTACCGCTCGCCAGGAAAATATTGACACTTGGATGGGGGTAAACGTCTTAATACAGTAGGCTGAATGGGGCCGAATGGATACAAGCCAAAGAGAGAGGGAGAGAGAAATAAAACAAGCGAGGTGGGTCCCCTTAATATCCAACGCACACGCGCAGGTTGATGTGTGTGTGTGTGTGTGTGTGTGTGTGTGTTGGGAACTTAATAATTTATACACACATAATTATGTACACCGACTTTTATTGGCCATAAATTTC
>CM064510.1:9319695-9544695 GCA_032716605.1 Paralithodes platypus | reverse complement strand
GTGTCGATTTTTTCCTGGCTAACGATATTGAGCCTGTAATTTTGGAAGAACCGGAACATGTTTCTACCGAAAAATGTAGGCTACAATTTAATCTACAAGGGGGATCTAATGGATGTTTTATTTTTAAAGTGTGATGGAGGTCTAGGGAGGAATCTAGAAAAATAATTAATACATGAAAAAATGGACCAAAAGGTGAAGGGAGCCCACCTGTTGTTTTACTTTCTCTTGCTCTCCCTCTCTCTTTGGCTTGTATCCATTCGGCCCCATTCAGCCTACTGTTTTAAGACGTTTACAGTTATAAACAGTTGCCTGAATGGGGCCGAATGGATACAAGCCAGGGAAAGAGAGAAAAGGAGATAAAGATAACAAAAAGCCGGTAACCCCCCTTAAGGATGAAAATATATGCGCCGGTTTGATGTATTGTCCCCGAGCCTAGATTATATATATATATATATATTTTTTTTTCCTAATGGAACTGGACGTACTGTATGTGTTTTTGGTAACATTCAAGGAGACTACAGCAGGACTCTTCTTCTTCTTCTTACCTCTGACCAGGTATAGGCTATCCTAGTGTTTACTAGCCTATACCCCTTTGAAAGGACATTAGCCTCACCTAACAACCTTACCTAACCTATCCTAGTATTATGGGCGGGGGCTCCCTGCCGCCCCCACTATTTGACATCTTTGACAGATTTTTGGTGGATTTTTTCTGTGAAATCGGGTTTTTTCAAGTGTCGATAACGAAATTCCTCCATGCGGACTATAATGAGAAAAATATGGCGAGTCTATTGGTCCCTATTTTCCCTAATAAATTGTTTCTAATAAGGCGGATGTAGTGTCCTTGAAGATTATCGTGTTTTTTAGTCAGATATGTTGCTCCCCCCCCCCCCCCCCCCCCCCCAAAAAAAAACACCATAGGCTATGTGAATGGAGTGTCTTTTAAACGAAGCTGGTTATATTGTGAGTTGCCAAGTAAATTACCACTTGCCCTAATCCTATGGTCCGTCTTCAAAGCAACCATACTCCATTTGGTGGTCATCACAAGAAACGTGTGTAGGAGTGGACTTCTATAGCCACCGATGTTCATGTTTTTGCTTTCTGTATATTGAAATCAGCTTATCATCGATCACTTGGTCTAATGCGGTACACTACTTAGGCCTATTACATAAGCACATTGTGGCAGATTGCGATAGTGAACGCATCCTAGGAGAGGCCATGTACGGAGCGGCGGTGCGAAGTTGCCATGTGGATCTGCGCATACGCGACGACTTTTAATTTATCTCCTTTAAATAGGCCTTTTAAAACACGTGCAGCATGCAGTCTCATAGCTCTGTGGTAACGGTTAGAATTCACACCCAAGAGGTCTAGTGTTCGATCCCAGCACAATATTTTGTGCTTGTATTTTTGTTATAGAAAATGTATTTAGGTTACGTTAGTTTAGTTAGGTTAGTCTAATAAAAATAATATATATATTCTGAAGAAAAAATGTCGTCGTGCATGCGCAGATCCACACGGCACCGCCGCACCGCACCAGCGACCCGTGACCCGTATAACCTATTTAATTTTAATTCACTTAGAAGAGACAGGAATAGTTTTCAAAGATCTAACTTACTACTTTAACACCCTATTTTTTGCAGATGACGGCTTAAATTTAACCCAGTCAATCGAAGAAGCAGAATTAAGCATTCAAGTGATAGAAAAGGTAGTCAGGGAATATGGACTAGAAATAAACTTAAATAAAAGTAATATTTTGATTTATAACAAAAAAGAAAAACCTGAAGCAATAGAAGGAATTAATGTATCAAATCAAATAAAATACTAAGGTATAAATATTACAGATAAAAAGAAATTATTTAAACTCCATAAGGAACACATGATTGAAAAAGCACAAACGTTAGCAAACCAAGTACCTTCAATTATAGCAAAAAGTTGGAACAAAATAATAATAGGGAAAGCTTATTGGAAGACTGGCACTACCAGCGATTTTATATGGCAACCAAGTTATGAATTTTAATAAATTAGAGTTAAAAAGATTACAGACAATAGAAAATAAAGTATACAGATTTATTTTAGGAGCCCCCATGCACACTCCATCATGCGTACTCAGAGGAGTTATAGGTGCTTCGGACATGTCGTCAAGAATAATGAAAAATAAGATTAGTTTTATTAACTACATCAATGAGAGAGAAAATTCAGTAATTAAATCAATATACGAGGAAATTAAAAGAAATTTTGTTAAAGATGAGTGGATAAATGAAATAAAAAACATATATCAAGAAATAAATATGAACGAAGCAGATACACAACAATTAAGTAAAGAAAAATTGAAGAAAATCATAAATAAAATAGACACAGGAAAATGGATTCGAGAATTAGAATCAAAATCAAGTGTAAAAATGTACAAAGAAAATAAGCGAGAGATAAGAGAAGAACAATTTTATGACAATACTCCAGCCTCAATAACTTTCTTCAGATGCAGATCTAACACCTTACTGTACAACTAAACGATAGGAAGAGATTCACAGAACAGGATACTAAGTGTATAGCTTGTGAAGAAACAGTTGAGAACTTAGAACATTTTATTTTGCATTATCAAAATATAAGAAATACAAACAAATTATTTGAAAGACCATACCAAATCGATTTAATGGAGAAACTTTTATTTAAGGAAGAAGTGAAACGAATCATTCAAAAAATGTGGGCAAAGAGGCAAAAAAAAGTACATTTCACAAAACTAAGGAAAGAAAACCGAGCTCTATCACATAATTGCAACGCCAATAGGGGGGGCCGTTGTAAAGGTCATCTCCCCGAATTATCACCAAACCAGACATGGCCTCCCCATCCTACTATGTATTACCTGACGGGTTTATAAACCTTCCCTTCATTAAACGAAGAAAAGTTATGTAATATTGTTCATGTGTGTTTAATACACCATTAATTATTATTATTAAGTTCAATGTTTTCTCTTAACTTAAGATAAAGTAAAACAGTAGGTGTACACATCAAACAAGTCATCATTACTGTTAGCCTACCACATCAACGACACCATCGGCAGATATATTAGCCTAGGCCTAGCCTAATCCATCCACGAATTACTTGATCCACTATTCGTATAGGCCTAGCCTAAATTATGGCTGGAAATCTCAATAAACTTCTTATCAGCAAAATATTTAAGGTAAGAGGGATCAAGTGGTACTTTTTCATTTGGTTTTGAAGCTTAGAGACTCCTGATTTATCATTTAGGCTAGGCTAAGTCTAGGCCAGGGCCTAGTCTATTACATATTCTACATAGATTATTTGGAGAATGTTACATTACTGGGCCACTGGCTGCCTCTACAATCTACATCGCCTCCAGACCAGCCTATCCTTTGCACCGCTCGCGATCATGTTCCCGTCTATTTTGACTGAGCCTGTGGGATAGGCTACAATAGTTAAATAGGTTGAGGCCTCGATAATGTTCAAGGACACTAGTGCGACGTTATGAGAAACAATTTATTAGGGAAAATAGGCACCAATAGATTCGCCATATTTTTCTCCATATAGTCCGCATGGAGGATTTTCGTTATCAACACATTGAAAAATACCCACTTCACAGACAAATACACCAAAAATCTAAGTCAAAGCGGGGGTGTGGGGGCAGCAGCCCCCACCTATAATACTAGGTTAGGTAAGGTTGTTAGGTTAGGCTAATGTCCTTTCAAAGGGGTATAGGGTAGTAAACACTAGGATAGCCTATACCCGGTCAGAGGTAAGAAGAAGAAGAGTCCTGCAGTAGTCTCCTTGAATGCTACCGAGGCCTCACCCTACCCCCCCCCCCCCCCCATTCCATCACTTATTATCATCATATGTAGGCTAATGCCAGCAGGCGGCAAATGATAGAAAAAATAGCCATCATAATAGCCTAGATGTGAAGTAACCACGAGTGACGAGCGCGCTGCGCACAACCTATGTAAACATGACAACCGTATGCCCGGAGGTACCTGGAATTCTCGTCGATGTCGACGAGTGTTCCAATTTTTGCCGTCGACGAGTGTTCTATGTCGTCGACGAGTGTTCCAATTAAGAGGGCTTTTTTTCGGAGAGACATTCTTTTCAACTGTCTCCTCTATTGTCTTTGTTTTATATATATTATATATATATATTTATTTCCTTTTTATATACGTTCATTCCTTATTGGAATTAACCTTAATCATATTTATTATCAGTTCAATTGTTTTTGTTTTATTTTGAGACATAATTCATAAATGATAAAAATTATAAAAGATATATGTAGGCTATTTGTATTATTAAATATTTAGTCGTAGTTTTTTCATAGCCTACACAAAAAAAAAATAAAATAAAATAAAAATTACCGGTACATCCCACGCCCGCAGAAAAGTGGCTTGAAACAGGGAATGGCTTGCCTTCTGGTGCCTCTCCATCTTCTCTTGGGCCACACGTTGATGCTGCACTTGAACAAATGAGTACTTGTGCAGAACCTCAATTAGTTCATACACATTGCAGATCGCCCCGGCTCTTTCACACAACTTGTTATTACAGTTCGGTATTTGAAGGGAACTATGGATGATGACTGAAAAAAAAAAAAAAAAAAAAAAAATTCGAATCGTCATTTAAGCTTGCATTTTTTGTTCTTAAAGCTTCACCAAAACTTCTATATACAGTATAATACCATTATTATATATTATTGGTATATTAAGGAGTGCGTGCGGAGTTACATGGAGGGATAGACAGACTAATGAGGAAGTAAGAAGGAGGTGTGGTGTGGAGGTAGATGTGCTGGAAAGTGTGAAAAGGAACAACTTGAGATGGTTCGGCCATATGGAACGTATGGAAAGCGAGAGAATGACTAAGAGGGTGTACGAGAGCGAGGTGGAGGGACAAAGAGGGAGAGGTAGACCAAATGAGAGGTGGAAGGATGGAGTGAGGAAGTACATGAACGAAGGCGGTGCTGGTTGGGGGGAGGGGCGTCGACTGACTGGGGACAGAGGTGCATGGGGGCGGTTCGTTCGTGGCCACCCCTTCGGGATCACGGCGTCAGGCAATAGATAGATATATATATATATATTGTATATAGTATGTATTATACCTTTATACCTTAGTGGAAACTAAGAAGAAATCAAATGGGAATTTAGTTAGAAATAAAGGTAAATCCGATACCAGTAAAATAAATTCATTGCGATTATATTATACAAACTGTAGGAGTTTATGTAACAAAATGGATGAACTTAGAGCACTTGTTAGCAACGAAAATATAGACATTATAGCACTGACTGAAACATGGATTAATACAGAATCAAGACATTTTTTAGCAGAATTCCATATACCAGGATATAGTTTGTTTAAACGCGACCGAACAAGTAGGAGGGGCGGCGGAATAGCAGTGTTTGTCAGGAGTTCTTTAAAAAGCTGTATTAAATCAGGTATTAGACTAAATACTGATAACGAAAGTGTTTGGGTTGAGGTTAGCGAAGGTAGTGAGACCATAATTATTGGAGTTATTTATAGACCACCAAATATGAGTAGAAACGAAGGTACAGCTTTATGGCAGGAAGTGAAAATAGCATCAAGGTTTAGCAATGTGTGTATTATAGGGGATTTTAATTTTCCGAATATTGATTGGCAGCATCAAATCGGCGACTCAGATTCAGAAGAGTTTATGGAGGCGGTACAGGATAGTTTTTTATTTCAATTCATAGACTCGCCTACTAGAGGTAATAATATCCTCGATTTAGTTCTCAGTAATAATGAACAAATTATAAATAATGTAGAGATAGGAGACCAACTAGGAAATAGTGATCATAAATCAATTTATTTTAACATACAATGGACAGGAAAGGCTAAAGAGAATACGACACTTATCCCAGATTTCAGAAAAGCCAATTATGGTGGATTAAGACGAGCCTTAAGAGTCGATCCTATGGTTAAACTATTAAGTGGACCCAGGTGCGCTAATGAACATACTCTCTCTCAGATACCTGTCTTAACTCAGGATAATTTGACAGCTACATATAATAATTTTATTTCTTCACTCCACAATGCGCAAAATAAATATATCCCCAAAAGAAAATTTAGATCAACACAGAACCAACCCAAATGGATGAATAATAGACTATTAGATCTTCTAGGAAAAAAGAGAGGAATATATCGAAAAATAAAGAAAGGCGAAATTCACCTACTTGCTTACTATCAGAATCTATCAAGAGAGGTTAAAAAATGTATAAGGACAGACAAAAGAAATTATGAAATCAGGATAGCCAATGACTCAAAAAATAACCCTAAGGCTTTTTACCAGCTATATAAATCTAAAGTTAGAGATAAAATAGGCCCCCTTAAAACTTCGATAGGAGAAATGACAGAAAATGATTTAGAAATGTGCAGTACATTAAATAGTCAGTTTCTATCCGTTTTCACTAATGAAAATTTGGCACAGATTCCAGAAGTCCGTAAGGTATATAGAGATAGTATAGAAAATAGGTTAAGTACGGTTACTATAAGTAGAAATGATGTGCTTAAGGAAATTGACAGACTGAAACCTCAGAAATCGCCTGGTCCCGATGAGGTATATGCCAGAGTATTAAAAGAATGCAGAGATGAGTTAAGTTACCCATTAACATTTCTTTTTAACAATTCATTAGAAACAGGTATAGTTCCAGAAGCTTGGAAGCTTGCAAATGTAGTTCCGATTTTCAAAATAGGTGATAAATCAATAGCATCCAATTACCGTCCCATTAGTCTCACTTCAATCATAGGAAAGCTACTAGAGTCAATTATTGCTAGGAAAATGAGAAACCACTTAGAAACATTTAACTTAATCAATTCTTCTCAGCATGGATTCACACAGGGACGTTCTTGCCTTACTAATTTGCTTAGTTTTTTCTCAGAGGTATATGAAGCAGTAGATAATGACAAGGCATACGATATTATATATTTAGATTTCAGTAAAGCTTTCGACAGAGTCCCTCATGAGAGATTGATGAGAAAGGTTGAGGCACATGGAATAGGTGGGGCGTTGTTGGGATGGATTAGGTCATGGCTAATTGGTAGGAAACAGAGAGTCAGCATAAATAGTACCAAGTCAGAGTGGGGAGCAGTCAAAAGTGGTGTCCCCCAGGGATCGGTATTAGGTCCACTGTTGTTTCTTATATACATAAATGACCTAGATTTAGGTATAACTAGTAGGATAAGTAAATTCGCAGACGATACTAAAATGGGGAGATCAATTGATTCAGATAGCGATATAGAGTGCCTCCAAAGGGATCTAGATACCTTACATGAATGGTCAGTAAATTGGCAGATGAAGTTTAACATTGACAAATGCAAGGTATTAAAGATAGGGAAGATGCAAACAAATGTTAAATATAAACTAGCTAATTTAGAATTAGAAAATTCAGATTGCGAGAAAGATCTAGGTGTGTTTGTTAGCAATGATTTGAAGCCTAGAAAACAGTGTATAAGCGTTCGTAATAAGGCAAACAGGATTCTCGGGTTCATCTCTAGGAGTGTGAGTAACAGAACTGCTGATGTTATCTTAAAACTTTACTTGTCATTAGTGAGACCCCATATGGATTATGCTGTCCAATTTTGGTGTCCTTATTACAGAATGGACATAGATTCATTGGAGAGAGTACAGCGTAGAATGACAAAATGATCCATAATATTAGAAATCTTTCGTATGAAGAAAGGTTGAAGAAATTAGGTTTACATTCGTTAGAGAGACGCAGAGTTAGAGGGGATATGATAGAGGTGTTCAAGTGGGTTAGTGGGATTAACAAAGGGGACATGACAAATGTACTAAAGCTCAGTGATAGCGAAAGAACTCGTACCAATGGTTTCAAATTAGATAAATTTCGTTTCAGAAAAGATATAGGCAAATATTGGTTTGGTAACAGAGTTGTAGATGGGTGGAATGGACTACCAAGTGCTATAGTGGGATCTAAAACTGTAGGGAGCTTTAAGATAAAATTGGATAAGCATATGGACGAGAAGGGTTGGGTGTGAAGGGGGATCAGCCGGGTTGGGCCAATCAGCGCTCTGCAGACCCCCATAATCCTGCGTTAATCTCTAACCGTTTTGGTAAGATGATCCTCAGGGTATTAGAGTGTGAAGCCTATAATTGGGCTTTGTAATTGAATTGGGGTTGTGTGGGACAGGGATCTGCCTTGCTTAGGCCAATCGGCTTTCTGCAGACTACCATTTTCTTATGTTCTTATGTTCTTAAATAAAAAAACAAAACAATCAAGACGAATAAAACTACAAACAATAAAAGGGAGGTGCCTTTGCAAAGGCATTCGTTCAAATCAGCATTCACTCGCAATCCTTTTATCGCATCAGTTACCACTACACAACGAACCACTTAACTACACAACCACTGTTCTTAAGCTTCACCATAACTTCTAATTATAGTTTATATATAAATATATATTTTTAAACTTTATTCTGTCTTTTCAACTATTTTTTTGTAGGTGGACCTGTCGACGAGTGTTCTATGTCGTCGACGAGAGTTCTAGGTTAGCGCTTCGACGAGAGTTCCATAATTCTGCCCGGATACTACATCCTTCCTATTAATTTTTGCTTTTTCTATGCTGTAGGCCTACATTCAGGTGACAGGTCATCTGCTTAAAGACACTTAGGTAAAGGTTTACTGACCATTTACAAGACTTAAGGAGTGATTCCCGAATCCCGTTTGTGGATTTGTAGGCTATCATTTTCATATAGGATGTGTGTTATGAACTTATGATATCCTTAGTGCACGCCGCACTGTGTAATTTGTATCTTGATACTCGAACTTTTTTATTTATCCTAGCCATATAGCCTAGCTAGCCTACCCTCATTTTTTATTTACAGAAAAAATTGAGTGATGTGATTAAAGTTGCGGTAGGAGGAACATTGGTGTTCGCTGGCATCAACATCTACTTCCAGAACGATAAATTTTACGACAGCGTTGTGATGCCTGTCTTCCACCGCCTCGACCCAGAGAAGGCACACAATCTGGCAGTCTGGGCAGCCAAGTACAAGCTGGTGCCAAAATTTAAACTGGAGGAGTCAAAGTTACTGGTAAGTTACAGGACTGTAATTACAAACCTCAATCAGTTTTGGTACAGTACCATATACAGTACAGCTATTTTTGTATTATGTTTAATGTTCCAACTTTCCCTCCAGGCATAAGCTATGTTTATCCTTTAGATTCAATCACTCAACACAATGAAGTCTTAGGTCTTATTCCAGGTGACGAGTTTTGTAGCCGGCTCGACTCGACATAGTCTGACTTTTCCTGACCAGAGGTGTCTTGTTGTCACCAAGTATAACCAGGTCTGGCCAAATTATCTTGTTCCAAACTGTCCTTACGATTTCCTTCCTTCTTTATGTACGTTTGTCTCAAACTTCCTTTCCATAGCAGCTCTAGTTGATGGTCGTCACTCTTTTCTCAAGCCTATCAATAGACGAGCCCGCACATAGCACGTACCCGCAATTTTTTTCCTATTCATTTAACTAATCGCTAGATATGGGCCATAGTGACTCTGACTGCAACCATGCTTCCCCCTTTAGGGTTGCCGATCCCATCCATACGGTGCAGTTAAGTGACTTGGGATTTGACTACTGTCTGACAGATTGACCTATACTTATTCAAATGCTTCTGTTATGTAGGTATCTCTCCATCTCTTTAGGATCCTCCAACACCCAGCCCAGCAATATCAACGAAGGCATCACTTGAAGTCTGATACACAGCCACGGGTAATGGTATCCGAGCCGTACAGTGCAGTCAACTCTCCTTTGCTTCCCATCCAGATGCACAGAATTCTCAGTTTAATTGTGTATAAAATGTGAGAAAATTAAACAATAATCTTTTCCTTAGAATTTAAGTTACTGTAAAAATAGAAAATAAATTTCAATCCACTTCAATAACACCAAGGTACAAAAGAGTACTGTATGTATCAAACAATAGTTTACAGTATGAGTATTGAGTACCCATATTTATAATAATATAACAAATTTCATTGGACTAAAATTATTGATTGGTTATATGGTTCAAGCTCTTTATCATCAAGCTCTTACTTCCAAGATTGTAAATTGCAGGGTTCAAGAAATGTCTTTAATGTTGTTGGTAGACCTAAAGTTGAATTTTGTGTTAGCATTTACATTCACTTCAAACAGAAACTAGTGGAAAGATTATAGAGTAGAAAATGTCACAAGGTGTGAGAAACAACATGTGAGGATGGACCTTAATTATGATAAAGTTTTACTTTATAGTACAATACAATTGACCCCAAAGAAGCTGTAATGGGAAACTGTCATGATCAAGGCCCATCTTCACATGGTGTTTTTCTTACAATTAGAAATGTTCTTTGGAGTCTGAAGAATTCAATTTGCTCCTTTGGATGATCAATTTCAATACCAGTCGCCTTTTACTTTGGTTGAGATATGATGTACACCTGCCAAGAGTTCTAGCTGTTACAGACCAAATTTATGTTATGCCTTTTTTGTTACTATTATATGTGTATGAAAATAATATAACAAACCAAGGGATTGATTAACAGAGTGACACACTAGGGGTGGTAGGACAGCAATGTTGATTAAGTCCTGAGTTGAGTGTGAGTGGGAATACAAGAAAATATGCCTGAAGTTGCTTTCTTTTGTATATATAATCACTTCCAGGGGTACAATGGAAATTATGGCACATTATTTTAGCTGTATTATTGATAATACAGACTTAGTTTTGAGACTGGATATGGCAAATCTCGTTTGCCAGCCTCTTGGTTAAGTCTAGATATTATTATCCATTTCTATGATTAAAATATTTAGCTATAACAATATGCAATTATTATCCCATGCACGTCGGATATATTTCAGTATTTGTTGTATTTTTCAACTCTCTCTAACTCTGTGAAACAAAAGGTTTTGGGGGGAAAAATGTGTGGTAGGAAGTTTGTGTTCTGGCCTGTATGTAGACACCACAACCTTGTTCCTAACTGGCCCGTAACTATCACAGTGTCTAGAGGACCTATCAAGTGCTTGACCTGCATCGACTACTGAGCTCTTAGCTTGCGCGGGTTGGCTAGTCTGGTGGCATCATGTAACTCTGGTGAAATCTCGGTACTACTGTATTACGTCACTCCTGGGAGTATTGTTTTAGTGCGGGAAATACAAAATGTTTCCATACGTCCCCTGCTGTGCATGGATTAAAGCAGCACTGTACCAGGTGAAACTCTTGGAGGTTGTACATAATTATCATCAGAAATTGAGGTCAATCTGATTACTGTACCTGTCACTCCAAGGCTCCATCACTTCACTGTACTACCTCATTTTATTTATATGAACAGTTGTCCACATGAATTTGTACACACTCCCTGATTTTATGTATGGGAGTTAAAATAGTGTGGTTGATTTACAATAATAATTTGCTATAAAATTACAAATAAATTATATTAATTAGCTACTGTGTTTGAAAAATACTCTTCTAAGTCAACCATACTATTTTTATTGTATTTTTTCATATGTAAACTCATGAAGTGCTTTCGAATTCATGTGGGCAATTGTACTGTGCGTCTGTGCTCCACATTTTATAATGGTTGTTTATCTACTGTACAATCGCGCTAATAAGTGATGTCTCGGCACGAAGTATGTTTTGATCAATAATTGGTATCAGCAATATCTAAGCTTCTATTCTTCATATCGAGTGAAATATACAAACATGTTCCTACACTTACTCACTCTATTCAACATCTGACAGACATTAATACAGCACAGAGGGAGCCAAACGTAATGACAGCTGGGGAATAACTTATTAGCGCGACCGTACATAAAGTAACTGTGTATATTGAATATGTAGACTTAAAGTGAGATTTCCACTAGAAGGATTTTTTTCTGGAAACCTTTCTTCCAAAATTACAGGCTCACTATCGTTCGCCAGGAAAAAAATTGACACATAAATAGCTCGAAAGGTCTTAATATTGACAAGGAAATGGGGCGGAAGGTCTTGAAATTGACAAACTAATGGGGGAAACATCTTAAAATCTGAAAACTAATGGGGCTAAACATGAGGGAGAAGGGGATCTAGAAAAACGGCCCATCTCCCCTTAACCCTCTCACATCCTGACGCGATTTTTGAGCCTATTAGGGATACTTTAAAGCCTTTGTTACCGTCAGGGGTATCTATAAACCTTTAGTTTGTTTACTTCAACCTCTGCAGTTGTCTTTTAGTTAGCTGTGGGCAGAAAACTAATTTTGGAGAGGTAATTATAACAGTGAGAGTAATCTATTTCTTATTGCTAATCTGGCAACCTCTGCGTCCTATGGTCGTGAGAGGGTTAATATATTATGTACTGTACTGCATTAGTTAACCCATTCAGTATCGGTGATGTCCTTTTCATCATGGTCTGGACACTATTGGACTAGTGTATTCTATTCAACTTAGGAAGGATCTGTGGTACCTCAAAGGATTTAATGAGATTGTCTTATTTTATTCAACTTAGGAAGCATCTGTGGTAGCTCAAAGGATTAAATGAGATAGTCTGTAGCCTTTTAATTGTTAGAGGTCCTTCCTAAGCTGAATAAAATCATCTAATACATACTGTACATAAAATGTTAACCCTCTCCGACATATGACACAATTTTGAGCCTATTGGGGATACTTTAAAGCCTTTGTTACCATCAGGGGTATTTTGAAACCTTTAGTTTAGTTACTTCAACCTCTGCAGTTGTCTTTGAGGTAGCTGTGGCCAGAAAACTAATTTTGGAGAGGTAATTATAAGAGTGAGAGAACTCTATTTCTTATTGCTAATCTGGCAACCTCTGCGTCATAAATGCGTTAAAGGGTTAAGATTGAGTGCTCCACATATACGTGCAGTTTCAGTCTCTTGTCCGAATGGCGGCATTCCAGGCAACCCTGTTAAGGGCTGCTTCACTAGTCAAGTTTTTAAATTTAAGATCGGCACGTATGGTCCGATCCCAGGTCTTCCTCGGTCCACCCCTTGGTGCAGCTCCCTCCACAATAGTTGCCAGAATATAATGAAAAAGGCATCACCGGTACTGAGCAGGTTACATCTCTGTTTACAATTGAATAGCTTTAATGTACAGAGATTTTTAGAATCACTTTAGGTTGTATAGTAAATACTGTACCTGTATACCGGTATATTTTTTATAGTAAATTTACTTAATATACTGTACAGTACTGTAAATACGATTTTAATAGATTTATAATAAATATACTTAAATAATTATAGTATTTTTATGTGGCTCATAATATGAAATAGCTACTTAGAATTAAGAATGTTTATGTATTAATTGGTATTGGAGCTTTCATATTTAGAAAGTTTTCCACTTTATTTGTTGCAATAATCCCTCACTTAACCCGGGAACTGCTGGGAGACTCTTAAGAGTTCCCCCAGCGGACTGCTGGGAGACTCTTAAGAGTGAGTGAAAAAAAAAATCAACTTTTGACATCGAAAAAAAAATATTTTGTTTATTTTTATTTTTTTATTTTTTTATTTTTGTTTGGCCCCTGGGCCATGCAAAATCTCAGTCCTCTACCTCCCCTCCTTCCCCACTTTCCTCCTCTCCTTCAGTTATCACCTATTTTCCCTGTTATTCCCTTATTCTGAGGT
Source organism: Paralithodes platypus (assembly GCA_032716605.1). NCBI lineage: Eukaryota > Metazoa > Arthropoda > Malacostraca > Decapoda > Lithodidae > Paralithodes > Paralithodes platypus. The sequence goes on along the minus strand of CM064510.1, from coordinate 9,531,094 downwards.
ATATTTTCGTGCTAACATTAGCGAATTGCAAGCAGGGTGTTGTCATCACTGATGGCAAGCGAGTGCAAGAGAGAGAGAGAGAGTATCGATCGACTGTGTCTCAGTGGCCTTGGGGGAAATTGGCGGGAAAGCAGCTTGCCTCACCCATACATTATACAACTCGCGGGCTATATCTCCGATTTTGACCATCCAAACGCTGTTTTCACTCGTTTTATTGTTGTTTCAGGTTAATACCTTTATAATCAACCCATAATAGGCGCATATGGATAAGTATTAATGCTATTAATGGTACAATGAATATTTTAGTGACGGAAACACCTCAAATACGTCAGCACAGGGGGACGTTTCCAATTACCCCCATGCGCACTTGTTAGGTTAAGGGGGCAGTGGTTATATGTTTGGTATATTTATGTATACAGTATATTAATTTATTTTTTAGTTTCCTCCCTAGACCTCCATCAAACTTTAAAAAAACATCCATTAGATCCCCCTTCTAGATTAATTTGTAAATTATTTGGTAGAAATTGACATAAATGGGGCGAAAGGTCTTAAAATTGCCAAACTATTGGGTTGGGCATCATAAATTTAAAAAAATAATGGGGTTAAACATGAGAAAGAAGAGGGCCCAGAAAAATGACCCATCTTCCCTTAAAGTTGTAGTTACATTCCTGAAAAACAAGACTTTATATGAAGCAACTCTAAGTGAATGATTGCTCCTGTTTCACCAACTGGCCTCCTTTGTTGACTTTGTTTTTGTGCCTCAGTTTCACAAGAGTAATATTAGCTTGCTCTCAAGATACACACAGTCTTGCTTTTTTACAGACACAACACACCTTACATAATTTTTTTTTTCTGGAGCATGGGTGGGGGAATTCCTTGCTTCCATTAGATTATTTCCACAAACAGAACTGTGTGAAGCCTGCATGGAGCAAGGGTAACATGCTTAGCTTAAGTGCAGGAGGCCCGAAATTAAACCGTCACTGGATAAGAGCTTGTTTGTAGCTCATCATCGTGGCCTCCAACCCCTCGCTGCAATGTTAAACTTCAGAGGTGAAGTAGACCAGTGTCTTATTTACATTATGAATGGTTCAGCATATGGAGCTGATTACACTGGTTACAGATACATAAAACACTCGGGGTGCTTGAAATGGGGAGCTACCCCCCTGCCAAAGGCGACTTTCTAGGGCCTTTCCTAGCTGATGCTGAGAGGATTGGGTTCTAGCCATGTGGTGATGGGCTGGTCTATCAGAGTGAGAGTTGAGCGTTCTCTGCCATACCCATAGCTTACTCTGACTGTTCCTTTTACTTATATATTTTCTAGATCTCAAGTAGCGTCTTCTCTTCCGTGGATTGACCTCTCTACTGCCAACCTAGAGGTTGGCAGACTGGGAGCCAAAGCGTCACATTTTTCCTTTGCCCCTGAACATTCCCTTTATTTTTGTTAAGGGACACAAGGCTTTGTGTGGGGCTTCGGTGTCCCAGGCATTTCCGCGCCCTTCTCAGGTCCTCGCCTGGGAGCGGCTTCGGTCACCTGGGCTTTCTTAGTGGTAAAGCTGGCAGGGATCTGTGGGGGTGCTCGGTTATGGCCTTGGCCTTGCTCGGGACCTTGGGGCTGTTTGATAAGACAGCCTGAGGAACAACAACAAATCAAAACCACAGCCACTCTAACAGTACAGCAACACTCAACATGCACTTCATACCCTACTGTACATTAATGCTGGCCAATTAGCTTAGGTAGGATATGGGTGCAGTATGAACAAAATACTGTAATTTTATATGCTTGTGTATCTAGATTTCAGCAGTAAGGTTCAGAGTAAGATTTTGAAATGTTTAATCCAGAGTTGAGCAGCAACTGATGTTCATCCTAAGGTAAATATCCAAAGTCTGTATATGTTTGTGGTATGGTTTGCTGTGATTTTAGTCTAGAGTTTGTGCACTAATAATTGGCAGCATGGCCCTGTAACCCTGATCCAAATTATTATATACAGTATGATCCCTTTCTTTTGGATTATCGGTGGGGCCTATAGCCAGTATCACATGAGTGCTTTTCCCTTAACTTTTATCAGCAACACTGGTCTGGCAACTTATGAGGTAAACTTTTAAATTAATTTCCTCGCCTAAGCTCATCTATCATTAGTCTAGTATCCGATACTAATATAAAAGATCCCAGTAATGTTGCTGGACAAATATTGATCATTGAAAATTAACGATAAATGCGCTCGTGTGATACCTGTTTAAGTTGTCACTGTCTCTAAAGTTGATGAGATTGGAGAAAGTGCAGAGAACTGCTGCCATCTCTAAACTTTAGAGCACTTCCGCTTTGATTGTAGTGCATAATATTAATTTAAAGTTTTTTAACCAACCACTGAGCCCACAGTAAGTTCATAGGGATGGCTGTTTGTAGTGAAAGATGTTGGCTTTGTGTATTAGAAGTGCATTGACTTTAGTTTTAGAAATGTGGTCAGTTAAAGTGGAGGATCATGATATTAAAAAAATTAAACGTAAATTAAGAATGGTAAATGAATATGTGGGGCTTAAACTGAAAGAGAAGTTAAATAATATAGAGGAGCCAGTTGGGTATTAAAAGTATCAGTAAAGAGGCAATTACAAGTAGGTTCAGTTGATTTGGACTCATGCTGAAGCAGTCTGTCTTGTGGAAGGACCTGTAATGCGATAGTTAGGGCCCAAAGCCAGACCATCGTGTCACAAAATGGGACTCTTAACCCCTTCTGTACCGGTGGCGTCTATTTAATTATATTCTAGCTATATTTATACAATTTTGTGCTGTTTAGGAAGGATCTGTTGTAGTATAAAGGGTTAAATGAGATAGTTCAAAGTCTGTTTATTGCTGGAGGCCGTTATTAAACTGAACAAAATCGTCTAATAGCCAGAATAAAGTTAAAAAAGACGGCCGGTACTGAAAGGGTTAACGGGCTGGCCAGTTTATCGATTGTTAAGGTACCGGTAATATACAGGTCTCCTCGTTAACGATTGGGTTAAGTTCCTGAAAATCCGATCTTAAATAGACAAATTATATAGCGAACCCTAAAATTAATGGGCTAAATGGGGATGCGTTCTCAGACCAACCAAAACACAAATACAACACCTAAAAACTAACAATAATATCGTAAATTGGGTTATTGGATAGTGAGGGAGACCTTTACTGTATAATTACTGCATTCTCTCAGAGATGGATGATCCATGATTGCAGGGTTTGTGTGTGAGTTAAACTGTATTATGATATTTAAATGTGGATTACATTATCTAAGATAATGTAATCCACATTTATCTTCTGTTCATAAATGTCCTTTTTGGGTTTTGAGTTTCACTATTTGTGTTGTAGAAATGTTCTTTGTTCTTAGATATCCTGTACGGTATATACATTAGAACCTTTATGGGTTTGTTTATTTTGCAAGATTTAGATTATAATTGATAACATGTTTTTCTATGTTATTCTTGTTATTGCATTAGTCTCAGTGCCTATCTTGTAAAAGCCGTGGATACAATTACCCGATGTCTTGCTATTTTTTAACAGTAATATTTGTTACATATTTTATGTGAGCATGTTGAATGTTAGATTATAGTCTATAGTTTTTAACCTGATGAGTTTGCACATAGTCGTTTTAAGCTATTGAATGCTGATTTGTTTGTATTGGGTGATGGTAATGTGTCTGATTAAAGCCGCTGTCACACGAGCGCTTTTTCCGTCAATTTTCCATGAGCAAGTTTTTTCTCATGTAATTTCGGAACATTTTCGCACTGGTATCGGTAATTAGACTGAAGGTAGATTATGTTAGATGGCTGAATTCTGATAAAGTGTCATTTTTGAAGCTTCCAGACCATAATTGCCCGTAAAACTTGCTCTAAAAATGGCTCGTGTGACTCCGGCTTAACCCATGAACTGCTAGAACCTGTGCAAGGTCATGTTGAGGGAGGGAGGGGGGGTATGAAGGAGGGGAGGAAAGGAGGATGTGGTATGGAAAGATGCTACTACTTTCCATGTGTCACTCAATTTTTAGATATTTACCAGAACTGGCCCGGTATTTGAAGGGTTGTTTTTACACGTTTAAATACCGTGCTTCTGGATGGACCGTCGCAGTCCCTGGGTTAACATCTTTTAGTTGCCAACAGATACAACAAATATATAACACGGTACACTCGGATGTTATAGTCTCTAGCCCACTCATAAATATTCATGGATTTCGTATTTTTTTATTATGGAAGTATACAGTATCTCTGGAAATTATATTTGTTGTTATAATTTTCTGTACAACAACTACAAAACTATGTATACGGTACTATTTATTGAAAAGCAAGTTCTATCCAAAAATCTATCCAGATAGTTACAATTGTATAAAGAAAAACATGTTTGGTCCACAAATTCTTATGAGTGGGCTAGAGACTATGGTATCTTGAGTGTACCATCAGTCAGCAGCTCAAAGTAGAATGCTATAAAGCAATGTAAACTCGCCATGTTGAAAAAATAGACCATAGAGCATTATGCTTTATTTGCAGATACCCATAATCTTGTATATAATCTAGTAACCACATGATATTATTTGCTTATTGTGTATTATGTGTATACACTCTTATTATTTTCTTTGGCATGCTTTGTTTTTCATCGAGACTTACGCATTGAGGCATGAGATACTGAAGGAACTTGTCTTGCGAAAAGGTTACTATTAATTAATAATCATTAATATATTTTAATAAACCCCCATACATTTATTTGTTTATTGTGTCTTTTTTTATTTATTAGTTTCATGTTTTACCTTGGCCTGTTATAACCTATTTATTTGGTCTTCATGTCAATTCTTTGCAAGCACTAGTTAATATTTTTGGGAAGAAGTGGTGTGTCTGACAAAAAAGTACTAATAATGTTTTAATTGTTATTATAAATATTTGTATTAGAGTTGTAGACAATGATATATTATTTTTAACACCGTTGTTAACACCAATAACTCACAAATTAAATTAATGAAAGCATGTGATTCTCCCAGGATACAGAACTTCCACGCTCTAGCCATTACATCATCTGCCATCGAGACTATGCCTACTTCTTGTTTTATGTGGTGGATTGTGTTCTTTTATTTCATAAATGTTATTTTAGTAAGCGTTGTTTCCACATAGCGATTTTGATTAAGTTAATTTGACTTTATATTGTCTTTGTCCCAGTTTTGGTTTGTTTAGTTTGCAAGTTTTACATTTTAATCTCACGTCTTGATCGCCCCCCCAGGAGTGCCAAGTGTTCGGGCTGCAGTTTCGGTCTCCCCTGGGTCTGGCGGCAGGGTTTGACAAGAACGGTGAGGCGGTGGAAGGTCTGGGAGGTCTGGGGTTCGGCTTTGTGGAGGTGGGTTCAGTTACACCGCACCCCCAGGCTGGCAACCCCAAACCCAGGGTCTTCCGCCTCACACAAGACCGAGCAGTTATAAATAGGTGGGTTTGTTGTTGGGTGACCTACTGTAGATGTGTGTGAATTTGTGCTTTGTTTTTGTGTGTTCATTGTTTTTCTGTTGTGTTGTGTTGTCCCTGTTCGGGCTCTGTCTCGAGTCGGCCAACCCCAGAAAGAAAAAAAATGGGAAATGGGCCTGAGTAAGTAAAATAGAAATAGAATATGGTTTGTTGATAATGTTTTACCCATACACAACTTGCTATTATATCTGGAGCAACTTGACTAATTAGCTTGCTCATGTAGTAATGTACACCCTATGTGGTGGATTGTGTTCTTTTATTTAATAATTTTCATTTTAGTAAGCGTTGTTTCCACATAGCGATTTTGATAATTTAATTTGACTTTATATTGTCCTTGTCCCAATTTTGGTTTGTTTAGTTTGCAAGTTTTACATTTTAATGGCTATTCTACTGCTGGCTACTCATTTACTACCTTAATAAAGAAGTAGAACCATACCCAACAATTTTTCAACTAACTTTATGAAAATGTATGTACAGTACAGTAATTTTATGTTGCACACCAAATACTAAACAATCATCGCAAGTTTATAATAGCTAATGAAACATAATGTACTGTTGATTAGATGCAAGTGTTTAGAGTATAAGTCATCATTCTGTAACTTGGTGTAGAGACTGCTAGTATCCCCTTTTCTTTTTTTTTTTTTTTTTTTCAGGACTACAGTATTTTGAGTTTTCATGCCACAGGCCGTAGCGCGGTTGGTAGAGCACTCGCCTGCAAACTGTGAGGTTGATGGTTCGAGTCAAGGGCCAGCTAATGTGTTATTGGCAGACGCCAGTGTTGCTGGTGAACGACGCGGTCTAGCAATCTGTGGCAACTGTTCACTGAAGTCCCTGATCATCAGGGCACCCATCCTAGCCCAGCTCTTGAGTAGGGAGTGCATGGTGGTAAAACTGCATCAGCATAGTATAAAGTATAAATGATAAAAAAAAAGTATTAGTAGTCATTTGAATGAAAAGGTGAATACAGTGGTTGCTTCCCCTCCTAAGGTACGGGTTCAACAGTGATGGGCACGAAGCTGTGTACGAGCGCCTCTCTCGCCTCCCTCCCCCCGGGCAGCGTGGAGGGCTGGTACTGGGGATCAACCTGGGCAAGAACAAGACCTCTCCCGACCCCCTCGCTGATTATACCTCCGGGGTCGTTAAGTTTGGTCCCATCGCTGACTACTTGGTTATCAATGTATCCAGGTAAGATGTGTGTGAATTTGTATTTTGTTTTTGTGTGTTCATTGTTTTCTGTTATGTTGTCCTGATTCAACCTCTGTCTTAAGTCCCCCCCCCCCCCCAAAAAAAAAATAGGAAAAGTGGGGATTGGGCCTGAGTATATACATACATACAAGAGTCATCATTATTTTCTTTGTCGTCCTTGTATTCTTTTTACTAACTCTTTGATGAAGGTGCTTCCATTTAAATAAAAATTGAAGGAAATAGCACTTGTGTGATTCAATCTTAAGCCAGTGTCACCCGAGCGCTTTTTCCGGCAATTTTCGATGAGCTAGTTTTTTCTCGTATTATGTTCAGGCCTTTTCACATTGGAATCGAAAACTAGATCGAAAGTAGATTATGTTAGGTACAGTAGTTTAATTCTTACGGAACTTGAATTTTGAAGCTGCCAGACTACAATTGCTCTTAAAAATTGACGGAAAAATCGCTCGTGTGACACCGCCTTTAGCCAATTTTCTTGTTCCAGCCCCAACACCCCTGGCTTGAGGGAGCTGCAGCGCCGCGAGGAACTGGAGAATCTACTGGGGGCAGTATTGAGGGCGCGAGACAGCCTCCCGCCCCACCACCAACCACCGGTCTTGGTCAAAATGGCACCAGACCTCTCGGAAGTAGATAAACAACATATTGCCATAGCTGCTATCAACACCAAGGTTACTAGAATGACCATTTTGATTTTGTATTCTATTTTATCCTTTTCCATATTGATAAGTAGTCAGAGGGAAAGAGAAAAAAAAATGGAAAAGTGGGGGTTGGGCGAGTAAATAGATAAATATATATTGATAATTACATAATTAACAAAGAAAGAGAATGGCTTTGACTGAGAGTAGGTCTACGGCAACGTTGTAGTCCCCCGGGGGGGGGGGGGGGGGGGGGAGCATGCTGTACAGTACTGTATACTGTAACCAGTAATTCCATTGTATTGAGAGTTACTCTTAGGCCTAGATTATAGATACTCACAAAACCCCCAACTGAGCTGCTTGGATAGCGATAATATCCCAGGAATATTCCATAAGCGTGTATCAACCGAGTAATCTTGACCAAACCGATTCGTTAACCTCATATCTCTTGTGTTTTGCTTTGTTTACTGGTACAGGTTTGCTACAGCCCACAACACACAAACACACACACACGTCAGCTGACTTGGGGCCCAATCGATAATCGAACAAGTGACCACGGGTCCAAAACAACTTTTATTATTTTGCTCAATCGAAAAGCACTTGGTATAGACAAATTTAGTCTTCACCATTCACTAGGTAAAAGTGATTTCTGCCTCCTGACATATACAGTACCTACGCTAGGTTAGACCATTTCTTGGTCTGGCTAGCTAGTGACAGCAAGTTGCTAAGGTTATGTGGTTATTCCTTATCGATAAGACTATTCACACAATAACAATGAGTTCTGCGGCCTGATATACATCTAACCTAGGTTAGGTCATTTCTTTGTGGAGAATATAATTATAGGCTAGGCCTATGTCTTCCAGCAAAAACAGAGTAAGCAGATGACGCTGAGTGTGACGGAGATCGACGATGCGCATGGCGGGCGGTTTGTATTCATTTTCGCCGCATTTTCTCTGATTTTATACCTAATTAATGCCTGGTCAATTGGTTAGTATGAATGCCGAATATACGGCAGTCTACTGTAGTTGTAAGATAATTTTATATAATTTGGGTAACGTTTGGGTAACTAAAATAGCAAAAATAGGGTGACAAAATGAAACTGAAAGACTATCATGAATTTTCTCCATTTAATGTTTGCCCTGATTTTTGTGATTTCATTTTCGCGGCGTTTGGGGAGACTACTATGAACGCGAAACACGAGGTAGTACTGTAATGGATAAAGTAAGTTGTTCCAAGGTAGACAGACTGATGATGATGATAATGGATAAAGTACTTTCCAAGTTAGACAGACTAGTGATGATGGTGATGTTGATGGATGAAGTGTGTTGTTCCCAGGTAGACAGATTAGTGATGAGGATGGTGATAATAATGGATAAAGTATATTGTTCCAAGGTACACTCGGATACCATAGTCTCTAGCCCACTCATAGCAATTCGTGGACTCTATGTTTCTCTTTAAGGAACTATAACTATCTGGATTGAATTTTGGATAGAACTTGCTTTACAATAAATAGTATACAGTATATAGTTTTGTAGTTCATCATCATCATCTCCGACGCCTTGCTTCCCCCTGGGAAACCCCCACTAGAGGATGGCCATGACAGAAACGTCTCCAAGCTACTTTGTCAAGACATGCCTCCTTTGCCCGTGCCACAATGCCCCTTCCACTACGTGGAAGTTTTTCTTCAATATATTTTTCCACTTTCTTTTCCCATACCATAGGTGGTCTTCCACTACTAGCGGTTCCACTCACCTGACTCCCATATATCTTTCTTGGCATTCTGTCTTCATCCATTGTTTTGTAGTTGATGTATAGACAAATATTTTCATAAATACGTTTGCAGAGATATACTTCCATAATTAGAAATAGGCGAGGTCCACGAATGTTTATGAGTGGGCTAGAGACTATGGCATCAGAGTGTACACAGAATAACGATGTTGATGATGATAGAAGAAGTGTATTATTCCCAGGTAGACGGTCTGGTGGTGAGCAACACAACCGTGAGTCGTCCGGCCAGTCTACAGAGCCCCGGCAGGGAGGAGGGTGGTGGGCTGAGTGGGGCACCGCTCAGGACCATGGCTACAGCTACCATCAAGGACATGTACAGGCTCACTAAAGGTTTGTAGTATTTTTTTTTTTTTTTTTTTTTTTTTTTTTTTTTTTTTTTTTTTTTTTTTGGTACTATTATATTAGTTTAACCAGACCACTGAGTTCCACAAAATAACTCTTATAGGGCTGGCCTTTGTAGTAATGGAAGTTTAGGGGACATGGGTGGTCGCTTTTCTGGCCCCCCTTCTCCCTCATGTTTAGCCCCATTGGTTTTGAGATGTTAAGATGTTTGCCCCATTAGTTAGTCGATTTTAAGACCTTTCGCCCCATTTCTTCGTCAATATTTAGACCTTTCGGGCTATTTAGTTGTCAATTTTTTCCCTGGCGAACGATAGTGAGCCTGTAATGTTGGAAGAAACGGCCTTCGGCCGGGACATTTTTCTACCGAAAAATGTACAAATTAATCTAGAAGGGGGATCTAATGGATGTTTTTTTTAAATTTGATGGGAGGTCTAGGGAGGAAACTAGAAAAACAATTAATACATGCCAAAATCGCCCAAAAAGTGAACCATCTCCAAGGAAGTCTACATCGTTTTTGAGTCACCACCTCCCTTTCAGATCTCTCAGAACCGGAAAACCAGGGGTTCTGGATTATTGTCTTATTATAAAATTTTATACAAATTGTAGTTTCTTTATTCATACAGAATTTAGTAATATTTGCCAGAACGTCCCCGACTTCCCAAACTGACTAATTCATTGAACGTCACGTGACGATAGTGCGTTGTTATATGTACGATTAGTTTGCTTGAGAACTAGATTAACTTGTCCATGTAGTAATGTACACCCTGTGTGGTGGATTGTGTTCTTTTATTTCAAATTATATTTTATTAAGTGTTGTTTCCACATAGCGATTTTGATTGGTTCTTTTGCGTTATCTTGTGTCGTCCCAGTTTTGGTTTGTTTATTTTGCAAGTTTTACATTATAATTATTCTCTGTTGGCACGCAATGATTGGGAACACCGTCGTATAGGTGAATTTATGACCACATAATGATAATAATAATCGTCTGATTACTTATATAGCACCCGTATCTCCTCTTTTGAGGATTCACAATCGCTTACAGAGCCCAAACAGATAATAATAATAATAATAATAAGCATGTTACTTATTTCTCATAAGCGCCAATTTTTCCGAAGAATTCACTAGCGCTCGAAAAGAGAAAGAAAAAAGAACAAAAATCAATGCATCAAAAGAAGGCTCATATACAACACACATTTAACAATCACCAGCAGTGGCAAAATAGCCTAAACTCTATAGCCATCTGTCATGACACCTCTCTCAAGATCATAGCTTCTCTCAAAGAGAAAAGTCTTAAGTTGTCTCTTGAAGCATTCAACAGAACTCAGTTGTCTCATGGACAGCGGCAACCTGTTATACAACCTCGGAGCCATGTAGGAGAATGACCTCTCAAAGAAAGAAGACTGCTGGAAAGCCCTTGGTTCATCAAGACGAAAAGGGTCATTGTCATGACGCACAACTACACCATGGTGTGCCGGTGGGCGCCTGAGCAGCTCCGCAAGGTACCTAGGCTCACCAAATTTGAGAACCTTAAAAGTCACCAAACACAACTTAAATTCTATTCTTGCTCTTACTGGCAGCCAGTGCAGTTCTATGTGAAGAGATGTAGTAGGAGTTCTAGGTGGAACACCAAAAATTAGTCTTGCGGCCCTGTTAAGAACAGACTGAACTTTCTTCAAAATATAATTTGGAAGACCCACCAACAGGGCATTGCAATAATCAACACGAGAGAAGACCAATGAGTGAACCAACGTCAGGAGGCAACGTCTGGTTATAAACGGCTTCACCAAATAGAGATTTCTGATGTGCAAGTAACAACTTTTAACTATCTGGTTTACATGCTCTTTGAAATCTAATCGGGAGTTCACATATACACCCAGATTTCGAACAGAGTTGGCCGGTCGCAGCTGAGATCCACCCACATTGATGGAGAGGGCACCTACCATATCATCAGCTCTTCTATTTCCTCGTATGATGAGAATATCAGTTTTACCATCATTTAGTTTAAGTTTTCTCGCTCTCATCCACTTCTTGATATCAGACATCAACAATTCCATCTTACTCCGTATATCAACTATATTTGTGATTCTCACATAAATCTGGGTGTCATCTGCATAAAAGTGAAAGGTGACATTATGTGCACGAAGCAGAAGAGACAAACTGCTAATATAAATTATAAATAGGATAGGACCCAAAACTGATCCCTGCAGAACACCATACTGCAGGGGTGTCGAGTCCGAGACCACTTGATTTACCATCACACTCTGGGATCTACCTGACAAGTACGACCCAAGAAGCAAGAGAGCGGAGTCACGCACACCACAATCATAAAGATCACTCAATAACAACTCGTGATCCACTGTGTCAAAAGCCGCAGAGAGATCAAGCAAGACCAATAGTGAGGCCACACCATTGCAAATGTTCTCAACTAGATCATTATGTACTCTAATCAATGCTGTTTCAGTTGAATGATGCTGTCGGTAAGCAGACTGAAAAATTGGGATAGTTTCATTCTGCTGAAGTAGTGGTTGTAATTGGTCAAGTATTGCACGCTCTAATATCTTTGATATGAAGGACAGGTTGGAGACAGGACGATAGTTCAACATGTTCTCAACATCAAGTCCAGGTTTCTTTAGAGTAGGTCGGAGTAGTGCATGCTTTTCAGAATGTGGGAAGCTACCTTCAGAGAAGCACTTATTAATTATTTTGGAAATAAACTCAACTGTGTGATCATAGACTCTTGGTAGCTTGGAAACATTTATGGGATCCAACGGGCAAAATGTTTTATTGAGGTTTCTTATGTAGGACGAGATCATGTCCACCTCTACTGAGTGAAAGGATGAGAGGACATTATTAGGAATGTGTCGGGGTTGGAGTACAACTGAAAGTTCTTCACCAACAGAAGCATCATCCAATTCCTGTCTTATGCGAGTTATCTTGCCAGCAAAAAATGCCACAAAGTTGGCAGCCAACTCGGCATCAGGTACAGAAGGTCTTAAGCTGACTCTTGTTTTTCCAAGTAAACTGTTTACAATTGAAGCCGTCTGGTCGTTACCACACGAGTCAACTTTTCCCTGATAATACACTTTCTTTTCATCTTTGATTTTGTAGACCACAGCTCTTCTGGCTGACAGGTATTGCAACCATGTAGAGTCTGTTTTATTTTTCCGCCATTCACGTTCAGCTCTTCTACGCGCTCTTCTAAGAAATTTAACTCGAGTGCTATACCAGGGCGAATCATCTCGTACTATGATTTTCTTCTCTACTTCTGGACAGTGATGATCGAACACTAATTTAAGTGCATTTCCACTCCACCAGCTCATCTGAAGTAAGGTTGGAAGTATCAATACTTCCCAAGTACTGTTTTACTTCACTGCTAGCCAAATTTAGGTCTGCATTTTTATAATTTCTAAATTGATTACTTTTTCATGTGTGAGTGGCTTAGGGAAATCAAAGCTGAAAGTAATCAAAGCATGATCAGAGGTATTAGGGTCAGCATTCTCAACATCATCCAGAACACCACCCAACCCACAGAGAGAACCAAGTCAAGGGTGTGTCCTAAGATATGAGTTGGGTGGGACACATGGTTTACAAAATTGTTCTGATCAGTCAACTCAAGGAACTCAGGAGAGAATGGCTTCAGATGAGGGCTGTCAACCCAGTAATTAAAATCTCCACACATCAAAAGTCTTCCAGTTTTAGCAGAAAATTCCTCGAGAAACTGCCCAAACTCTTCCATAAAACCCCTATCTGTGCCACGATGGCCAGGCCATTCTTAAATTTGTTGATGGAGTTTTATTTCCACTTCCAACAGTTCATAATAAAGAGGGGCTGGGTTATGGCTTATTTGCAAGATATTCACCAGAGATGTGGAGTAGACAACTGCCACTCCACCACCCGGATGATCTCCCCTAGGCCTAGGAACATTTATTATGGAATGGGTTTTAGGCAATGCCGCCTGGATAATATTCAGATCTGACTCGAACAACCAGGTCTCAGTGAGACATAATACATCAAGGTTACGTTCATCCAAGATGCTACCAAAAATGATCCATTTTGTTACGCAAGGAACGAACATTCAACAGACCCAGTTTCAACCGGCTCCCATGTGCATTTTTCAGTTCTTTGAACCTACAAAATCGGTGTTCTCAATAACTTTATTTCTCTGAGCTGTCATTAAAGGACAATTTCTACTTGAGGCGAAATGATTTGGCGGCTCCGTAACTGATGTGGAGCTCATACAATTTATACATTTGGGGGAAGTCTTGTTGGTGCAGTCTTTTGAGTTATGAGTACCAGCACAGAAGTTGCATTTTGGATCCTCATTTTTCCGATAACACCTGTCACTGGTATGACCAAAGCCCTGGCAATGGTAACATTGTGTTACCCAGAAGCGATCGTATGCACGACATCTCACAAGTCCAACATACACAGAATTGCCATCATCCACAATGGAAGAGCGTATTTCAGGTGACATTTTTACTACCGCAATCTTAGTGTGTGCATCACTCTTTTGCTTAGTGAATAGCAAATTCATAGCTAAGCCATCGTCGACCAGGGACTTTATTCTTGGGTTCTTGTTGAGGATGCTGGGAATGATCTCATTATCCTCAGCGTCATTAGCAATGCCTACCAGAGTCATTTTTGGCATCATCTTCTTTGGTTCGGAGACACTGAAGGCACTGTCCACCCCCAAATACTGATTGATGGCCCTTCCTGCATCTTCTTTGGCTTTCTTGGATGGAAGTCGTACCACCAGTACACCTGACTCAGTTCTAGTTAACTTGTTAACCGGAACCGAAGCCAAAGCAGTCTCGATTGCCTTTGTATCTGGTGGGCTTACTGGCTCGGAGGATCGGTCTTTTGGCTTCACTACCAGGACCTGATGGTCCCAGACAGTTTTTTTCTTTCCACCATCTACCACCTCAGTGGTGCGTTTGGTCGGCTCCTTTTTGGTCTCCGCTGTTTCCCTCACTACCTTTTCCTTGCTCTTCAAAACCTGCACTACATTCTTCTCAAACTCTCTTTTCTCTTTTTCTCTCTCTTCCACCTGCTCCTTCATGATTTCTTCCAATGCATCCACCTTAGCATTCCCCCCTTGTCCACTCATCTTCTCCTCACTTATTACTCCCTTTACTTTCTCACTTAAATGGCCCTCATACTCCTTTAGCTGCTCCTTGAGTGCCATGTTCTCTGCCTCCAGCTCATCTACTTTCCTTATCACTGCATCTAGGTTAGCAATTAATGGCCCATCTGCAGTTGCTACTGAACTGGCTCCACATATTTCTGTCCTCCACCTTCACACCTATATCTCTCCTCCAATTCTCCATAACTCCCTTCCATCTTAACAGACCCATCATCTGTCTCTTCACTACAGTCAATTGATCCTCCACTTCACCACCCTCTGCCAGAAATCCCTCAAACTCATAGCTCTCTTCATCTCCCAATAAACTCTGCCTCCGTTTGCCTTGGCCGGCCATTGTTTATATTTATGTAGCCTACAATTAAAAATATACAAAACACTTAATAAAATTTAGAGTAAAATTAAACTACTACCTGGGATAAACCCAGGTAGCGCCGCCCCCGTTTGTGTCACCCTATCTTGAAAAAAGAATAAATGGAAAAAATAAATAGAAATGGGTGTTTGCGAGGTCACCACGAGCAGGTGGGGTACGACTTGATTACCTTCCAAAGAAGGTAACCCAACCGAGGTGTCGCAAGTACTAGGCAAAGATGAAATGTGAAAACTTTAACCGTGTTTTGGGCCTTCAGCAGTAGCAGATACGTCACTCGGAAAACTAAACCTCATTGGTTACGATACTGCCACTGCGCAAAGCTGTGATACATCACAACACAACAGAAAAACAGAACAGTAATTACCACCGATGGTAATGAGGTTTGTCTCTGAGTTCAGACCTGTGTTGATATCAGATTTCTAGTATGGAGCTCATGTGGTCTGGTTAAATTAATTTTAAAAATGGGCCTATGTTGAATTCATTTTGTTTTGCAAAATCGTTATTTCCACATAGTGATTCTGATTAGTTCTTTTCTTTGTACTGTATTTTTGTCGTTTCTGTTTTGGTTTGTTTATTTTGCAAGTCTTACATTATAATCTGCATCCTACCATGTGGTCCCATAGGTAAAGTTCCAATTATCGGGGTGGGAGGCGTGAGCAGCGGCAGTGACGCCTACGAGAAGATCCGCGCTGGAGCCAGCCTGGTCCAGATGTACACCAGTCTGATCTACCACGGCCCCCCCCTGGTCCCGGCAGCCACAAGACAACTACAACACTTACTAAAGTTAGTGAAGGACAGATTTCCATTGAAAAGATGTATTTAAACATTTTCTGAACTCAGACCAAGAGTGAGAAGGGTGGAAATTAGTTACTTGAGAAGTGCATGCGGAGTTACATGGAGGGAGAGACAGACGAATAAGGAAGTAAGAGAGAGTTGTGGTGTGGATGTAGATGTGCTGGAAAGTGTGAAAAGGAACACCTTGAGATGGTTCGGCCATATGGAACATATGGAAAGCAAGAGAATGACTAAGAGGGTGTACGAGAGCGAGGTGGAAGGACAGAGAGGGAGAGGTAAACCAAGAGAGAGGTGGAAGAATAGAATGAAGTATTTGAGTGAAAGTGGTGCTAGATGGGAGGAGGGGCGTCGACTGACTGGGGACAGAGGTGCATGGGGGCGTTTTGTTCTTGGCCACTCCTCGGTGATCACGGCGTCAGGCAATAGATAGATAGATCCTTCTCCCTCATGTTTAGTCCCATTAGTTTTGATATTTTAAGACAATTGCTCCATTAGTTTGGCAATTTAGAGACCTTTTGCCCCATTTCTGGCAAGATTAAGACATTTCGTGCCATTTAGGTGTTGATTATTTTTCTGACGAGCAATAGCGAGCCTGTAATTTTGGAGGAACTGACCTTCGACCGTGACAGGGTGGTCTTGGAGGGTATTTTTTTAAGTTCGATGGAGGTCTAAGGAACAAACTAAAATCCTCCATATAAGGTGGCATTGCAGGAGGGATTTTATCAATATTCAATGGTTAGCAATTTTCTGGAGGTAGGCCTAATTGGAGAAAGCTACACCTGCCTCTAGAATGCAGCAATTTAATTGTTTATACCATATCTTCTAATTTGATATTGAATTTTGATTTGCCATACAACTTTCAATAAAGTTGATCATACAATGTTGCTCAGAGATCTGTTGTTCTGCAGTGTTCAGAACTCCGCTATTTCCTTCATGAAATCTTATATGTCTGACTGTTTCCAGAGTTTGGTTGGTAGAGCTGTATCGGACCTAAGATTTTTTATGTATGCAGTTACACAAGAATAAGTCCAGTGTTGATTGAACCCCTTTCAATTGACCACTTTCAAGTTTCAGGCTATATGGAAGTTAAGAGCTGTATACATCAATAATAAGCATAATTACCAGGGGGCTAGGAATCCTCCTTCCCTTGTATAATTCTCTTACTCGACGAAACAGAGAAACAGACGAGAGAATGCGAAAGTGGTCCCGAACCCTGAGAATAGGAACTTCAGAGAAACAGGCGAGAGAATGTGAAAGTGGTCCCGAACCCTGAGAATAGGAACTTCAGAGAAACAGGCGAGAGAATGTGAAAGTGGTCCCGAACCCTGAGAATAGGAACTTCAGAGAAACAGGCGAGAGAATGTGAAAGTGGTCCCGAACCCTGAGAATAGGAACTTCAGAGAAACAGGCGAGAGAATGCGAAAGTGGTCCCAAACCCTGAGAATAAGAACTTTAAATTTTGTTTCTGTTCGGGCTCTGTCTCATGTTGGGTTGGGTGTCTCATGTCGGCCAACCCCAGCAATGGGGTATGTGCCTGAGTATTTTTTTTTTTTTTTTCTATATTCCAACTACTCCCTCTCGTGCATAGGCTGAGAGCCTTTACACTACACCACTGAACATGGTGAGGCCCATGAGGTCTTGTTCCAGTCTAGGGAGTGAGACATGCAAAGCACCCCGGCTCGAAGCAACTTCATCTCTGAAGCTGCTTCGCCTCTGCGCTTCACGGTCTCACCCTCCAAACTCGGACCCTCACTCTCAGAACGCCACCTATTGAGCAATTAACTCACTAGGCATTGCCCCCCTGTAACATATTTTGAATATGGGAATATTCATACAATGCTATTTAAATCAGGGAACAATGAGGGTATTTTGTTTGGCATTTCGGTGTGCTGTGGTAATGCACTGAAACTAGGTACAGCACAAATTCCATCCCAATAATATCTTCCCATTGACATATTGGGATTCGAACCCGGGTCCATTGGATTACCAGTCCAGTGGCAAGACCACTCTGCCACACCTCCCCTATATGTATACTGTATATGTATATACATACATACATACCAGCTAAAATACAGTTGTACTGTAGTACATTATTTTATAAATACATAAAATCAAACGCAACATAATCTCTGTCCATCAGAATCCTACATTATTTTTGCATTTCTTTTTTAATATTGATATTTATGGCTCCAAGGTCCTTATAGCCCATAACTCGTAAGTGGTCGACTGGAATAAAAGTTTCCATATGATTAATTTTGTATTGTTTTTCTTTTGTTTTCCACAGGCAGGATGGTTTCAATAATGTGGAGGAGGCGGTGGGTGTGGACGCTTAACACTAGCTCACCCGACGTATTGTGGTTTATTGTTTATATACTGTATATTTTTATATATATGTTTTAATTATTTTATTTTGAATTGTGATTTCTTTATATTTGATTATATTTGTATTATTATTATTATTTATTTGTTATTTATGGGGTTAATGATTATGTGCTATTTTTGAGCATTTTATTTTGCTTGTAGACTAAACAAATGCCTCCCCGGGCCTCATTCTAGTTAAAATATAATTTACCCGTATTGCCCCCCTTCAAGCTAATCTGTAAAAATTATCTGCCAAAAGCTGGTTTCTCCTTAATTATTGGCTTGCTGTTACTCACCCAGATGTTATTTATATATGAAGCGGTCTTTAAACTTTTATGTATGTATGTATGAATGGGGTGAAGCATTTTATGACCGCCTTACTGATGGGGCGAAACATCATATAATCACCAAACTAATGGGGCAAAATTATGGGGGTGGGGAGTGGTTGCAAAACCAAGTCCACCTTCGGGTTAAAGAGCCAAGGTTATTGGTACCATATGTCAAGAGAGCGGGTATTCTCTGTGGGATGTATTATAATATATACAGTCGAGGTCATAAGTGCTGCCCTCACTCCCAGGAATGTTTCTTAGAAAGTAATAGATTATCATGATCATGGCTATGCACATGTCCGGTGCCTTACTTCCTCATGGGATTTCCTTAACCCATGAACTGCTTGAACCTGTGCAAAATAAATGGTCAAGTTGAGGAAGGGAGGGGGGTTGGGGTATGAAGGGGGGGAGAAGTGAAAGGTATGGTATGTCACTCAATTTTGAGACATTTTCCTGGACTTGCACGGTATTTGAAGGGTTGTGTTTACACCTGTTTAAATACCGTGTTTCTAGAAGGACCGTCCAGTCCCTGGGTTAAAGTCTCCTGTCGATATTGTCAGGTATGCCTATTTTATTTGTTCCATGTTCCAGGTGTCATCCACTGTATGGAAGTCTCATCTTAATATAGTCATGGGCCGTGGTATGGTCGGTAGCGCGTCTGACTGCTGATGGAAGGGTCGGCCGTTTGATTCCACGCCGTGCCATTAGAAGACGGCAAGAATTTGGGCAGCTCGGCCTAGTGACTTGCGGCAAATGTCCAGTAAAGTCCCTGTAATAAGGGCACAGCCTAGTCCTGGTACAGTCGTGAATATTAATAAAGTTGCACCCATTTGAGTCTATGAATCTATAAAGCCAAGTTCTGAAGCATCTGAGATTAAATTATATTGTAAAACTTGTAAAACAAAGCAAAAACCAAAACCAGAAGCCGCACAATGTAAACACAAGAAAATTTGTAATAAAAATATAGCAGTCCGCGTTCTTAGCCATAGTGTGCGTACGATTTCATGTGGGCAACTGTATTTCATTAATTGACTAATATTGTATATATATAATGATTTAACCCTTTCAGGTCCGGGGGTTGCCGTTTATTATTCAGAAATAGAATTCTCTTAATTTCATAATTACATCTCCAAAATTATTTTTCTGCCCACAACTCGCTCAAAGACAACTGCAGAGGTTGAAGTAATTAAACTAAAGGTTTCTAAACACCCCTGATGGTCACAAAGGTTTTAAAGTATCCCTGTAAGGATGCAATCGTGTCCTGGTGCACGAAAAGGTTAAGCAATAGGATGGCGTAGTCTAGCAATTTGTGGCAACTGTGCACTGAAGTCCCTGTAACATCAGGGCACCCACATTAGCCCAGCTATTGAGCAGGGAGTGCATGGTGGTAAAAAAACGCATGAATGATAGCCAAATGTATGTAAATATGATATCATTGTACTGAAAAGGTTAACCAGTAGCACCAATATGGTGGAAGTTGGCTGATCTCTGTTACTATAGGGTCTCTATGTAGATCCAATATTTATCATGCAAGCATTGGGGAAGCTTTAAATTAAAAGGGTTATAAGCTTTTTAAAATAACTTGTTTATACTGTATGTACTTCTTGGGCAACTTGGCATATATTTGTGTGCTACTCATTCATTAGTCTAATGTGTGAAATGCTCAAGTAACCCCTTCTGTACGGGCGACGTTTTTTTTTTAAATTTTATTTTAGATAAATGAAGTTTAACCCCTCCACCCCGGAAGGGCTCTTGAACGCCCATAACAACCTCGGCCCGCGCAACCCGGAAGGGCTCTTGAACGCCCATTGCTTGCGTGTGTGCTTTCGAATGCCGCGCGTAAATTTTTGGTATCGTGGGACGGTAGGTGGCGCCACCAGGCGTAAACGACACCACAGCAACAGTATCTACCCTGAAGCCATCATGGACAGTACGCCAAATAGTGATTCCGCTGTGTCCGATACCGTGCTTCCTACGACGCCCGTGCTAGTTCGTCGCACCTTACCCCGACGCCATCGCCTAAATGTGTTATCTCCCGGAGGTATTGAGACGACATTGAGACTATATGAGCGTGCTGATGCCAAGTATATTGTTGATGATTTAGTCAGTGACGACTCCAGTAATTATAAGTCGAGTGATTATGGCCATGAGAGTGACAAAGAAGAGCAATTCCTGGGATTTGCGAGAGAACATGACAGTGATGAGAGTGATGAAGGTGATGTACCAGTTGTTGAGGAAGCTGGTTTACCTAAAGACAGTGAACTTGAGAGAGTGAGTGAGTGGGAGAGTTCAAGGTCACTCACCAAATTTCGCATAAGTGACACGACGCCAAGCCCTTCCCCAGGTAAATCGCCTTTCAAGCTACACTTATATAAGCAGAAAATACTTGAGAAGGCGGCCGCGGAAGCTAGGGAACAAGCCAAAATACTTGGTGAGTGAGGGTGAGCGTGGTGACCCTTCTCGCCCGCCATTGTCTCCCTTATCTACCCACGCCACCCAAGATGACCCGGATGCCCCGCATTCTTCCCCACCACCCCCACCACTGCCAAGGGTTGAGGACCCCCCACTTTCGGCCTATTTGCCTCCTAGGTCCCCCGACAGGAGACATACTGCTGCCGAAAAGGGGAAAGGCAGGAAATATACCAAAAAAATTAAGAAAAGTAAGAGAGTTTTGTTCGAGGCTCCCGCGGCGTCCACCCCTGCCGGCCCCAGCCATACGCCCCCGCAACTTTCCCCACGGTCCTCCCCACCTCTCCCGCCTTCAACATGTCTTCCTGAAGAAGTCTTTGAGCTCGCATCACCAATACCTGGGCCTAGTGACAGTGAAGCATTGCTTTCTGTCACTCGTCGCAGGCCAAGGAGCCCAGGACCTCGGGGGGACACAGCCTCACCTGCCACTCCTTCCCCACCTCGCCCACGCATCACTCGTTCCCCGCCAGATTATCTGGGGGCCACTGATGATGAAGGGCACCTCTCTGAAGACTCTGGCCATGATTACATAGGTCCACCGTCAGGGCAAGATGACCACTCAGACGATGACTATATGGACATCGACAGCCCTAGACCCATCCGCTTGGCCCGGCGTCGTGCTGCCCGTCGTGCTGGCCGACGCCCTGACCGACGCCCTCGCCGCCCTAGGGCGCGGGCCTCCCGAGTTGGCCGTGGGCGTGCTGGGCCACCAGCTGGAGCTCCTCGTCAGCGTAGACAAGACCCATTCTACGTTTTTCAGTGGCAAGACGTAGTTGATGGGGATGGATACAACCCTGATGTGCCAGCTTTTGATGAGGTACTGGAGGGTTCAGGCATTACCCCCAATTTTCCTGCAGGCCCCAATGCTCCACCACACGAACTATTTGAGGCCTTCTTTGATGAGGAGGTGGTAGGCTATGTTGTCAAAGAGACAAATAAGCAGCACCAATTCCAGGTCCACTTTTTGGGGAAGGTGACCAAGGGCCACATGAGGCAGTGGACCCCAGTGACTCATAAAGAGTTCATGGTGTTCCTGGCACTCACCATGCTAATGCCTCATGTCAAGAAGCATAGGTTGCCTGACTATTGGATCACCAATGATCTGATAGCCACCCCTGCCTTCGGGAAATATATGTCTCGCGATCGGTACCTTGATATCCTCGCAGCGCTCCATCTTGTCACCAACACCGACGTCCACCTCGGTGACAAGCTGTGGAAGATTAGGACGTTGTACGAGATGATGCGAGAACGCTTCACCTCCTACTTCAAGCCCTTCCGCAAGGTCGTCATTCACGAGTCTCTTGTGCTATTCCGGGGAAAACTCAGCTTCCGGCAGTACATCCCCTCAAAAAGACATCGCTTTGGCATAAAAAAATGTGTGCTGTGCGACTGCCAAACTGGCTATGTCCTGGACTTCCTGGTCTACAGCGGGAAGGAAGGGGACTTGCTTGTGGACCCCCTCATTGGCTTTGGCGGAGCAGTGGTGCAAGCCATGATGGACCGCTACTTTCATAAGAATCACGTCCTCTACATGGACAATTATTACACGTCCCCCACTCTCTCACAGTACCTGCATGAGCGCAAGACGGGGACTGTAGGCACAGTACGAGGGAAAAGGAAGGGCATGCCACCTTTCCCTCCAAAGACCAAAAAAGGTGATGTGTTCAAGAAGAAGTCGGGGCCCATTCTGGCTATCCACTGGCATGACCAGCGGAAGGTCAACCTCCTGAGCACCATCCACAAGGGGGAAATGGTGGAGACTGGCAAGGTGGATCGCCGCACCCAGGCCAGGGTGACCAAGCCCGATGCTGTCCTGGACTACAACATCAACATGAGGCTGGTGGACAAGTCCGACATGCAGATAGGCTTCATTGACTGCCTGCGTACCTCGTGCAGATGGTACAAAAAGTTCTTTCTGCATATGGTGGACATGTCAGTTCTGAATGCCTACAATATATACAAGCTTCGGAATGTGAACACACCCATGAAGTTCAATAGTCTGCGGAGGTTCCAAAAGCAGGTGTTGACGGAGCTCCTGGAGAAGTATGCTACGCCACAGAGGGCAGTGGCACATCCTGGGCCCGCCGTTATTGACCGCTTGCAGTGTGCTCAATACTTGATTAGGCACAGGCTTGGTTCCCTGCCTCAGAATGAATCAGGAAGAACGCAGCAGAAGCGGTGCCATGTCTGCTACAACAGCAGGGTGAGGCCGAGGTCAGGTAAAAAGTCAACCATGGAGTGTGTGGAGTGCAAGGTGGCACTCTGTGCTTTAGAGTGCTTCTTTGATTACCACTCCAAGCTGGAGTTCTAATAATCATACTGAAAGTGCCAAATAAAATTACATTATGTACACTATATATATAGGCAAAAAGTGGAAGAAAACCAATTTATTGTTATACAAAAGTCATGTATTATGACTTTAGAATATGCCCCACGTGCCTTCTGCGTGTCGTAAGAGGCGACTAAAGAGGTTGGGTCGGTGGGCTTGCGACCCCCACCCGGAAAAATATCTAAGCAGGAACGAACAGCCTCGGATGCGGACGGAACCAACGTTGACGAACCACGACCGACTAAGGACATGCCTTTGGACATTCTGAGAATGGCTACGTGGAATGTTAGTGGCATGAATGATGGCACAAAAGAGAGAGAGGTTCTGGAAGTGTTAGTGAATGCCAGGCTGGATGTATGTGGAATGACAGAGACCAAATGGAAAGGTTCAGATGTGAGAGAGTGGTGTGGAATGGGTGTGTGTGCTGGAGTGAGTGAAGGAACAGCGAGAGAAGGTGCATGTTTGTTTGTAAGTAGCAAATGGAAGGAATGTAAGAGAGTATGGGTCTGTGGGTTCAAGGATTGTGTGGGTGAGAATGAAAGTAGGAATACAAACGTGGGTGATTGTATGCGTGTATGCCCCGACAGAGGATATACTTGAAAGAAAGAAGAGGAGTTCTGGATGAATGTGGAGGCATGCCTGGAGAAGTTTGACAAGAACGAAAGAATATTTCTGATTGGGGATATGAATGGTAAGGTGGGTGATAGGAAAGTTGAGGGAGTGGTGGGAGGGTGGGGGGTACCATCAGAGGTGAATGGGAATGGTAGTGCACTTGTGGACGTATGTGGGGAGGAGGCTGTGGATAGCCACACCTTCTTCCGACACAGAATGATCCACAGGTACACGTGAAACGGATGTTGACGATGAAGGATAAGACAGTGGTGGAACGAAAGTCATTGATTGATTATGTATGTGTGGATGACGAATGAGAAATCTGTGATGGATGCTAGGGTGTATAGGGGTATTGGAGGGGGTCTGTCATTATGTAGTGGTAGCTAAGGTTAGGATACAAAAGAAGTGGGTGAGGAGAGCGGGAGGGAGGCGAGAGGAGGGTGGAATGGTGAGGGTGGAGAGGTTGCAGGAGGAAGTCTGGGAGGAGTACAGGAGAGCAGTGGAACGACTAGGTGGGTTCGACCTGGAAGTTATGGAGGAAGAGGAGATGAGCAAGGTGTTTAAGGATGAGATCTGTGCAGCATGTGAGGAGGTGTGTGGAGTGAGGAGAAGAGGGAGGGGGGCATGGTGGGCAGAAGAGGTAAGAATAGCTGTGGAAGAAGAAAGCATATAGAGAGTGGTTGGGTAGTAGAGGGAATGAAGATTCCGAGAGACAGAAACGAGCGAGGTACGTGGAGAGTAAGAGGGTGGTGAAGAGAGTAGTGAAGGAAAGTAAGAGAAGAGTAGATGAGGAATTTGGAAGGAATCTGAGTGTAAAATGGAGGGAGAGTAAGAAACTGTTCTGGAAAGAAGTCAAGAAAGTTAGGCAAGGAAGCAAGGGAAACAGTAAGGGTGTGAAAGATAAGACTGGGAGAATGCTAGCCGAGAAGCAAGAGAGAGTCGAAAGATGGAGGGAGTACTTCAGTGAGTTGCTAAATGAAAGGAATGAAGAGCCAGCAAACATAGCTGGATATGGTATGGGAGGGAGAAGAAGAGAAGTAGTGGAGGAGGAGGTGGGGATCAGGAGGTCAGAAGTGTGGGAAGCCATGAAAAGAGTGAAGTTGGGAAAAGCACCAGGAACAGATGGAGTGTGTGGGGAAATGTTGAGGTATGGTGGTGAGATAGTGATAGAATGGGTATGGAAATGTGCAAACTAGCATGGGAGAAGGGCAGTGCACCCGATGACTGGAAGACTGGCATAATAGTCCCCCTATATAAGGGCAAAGGGGAAAGAGGAGTGTGTGGTAACCACCGAGGAATATGTCTTCTAAGCGTAGTAGGGAAGGTATACAGTAGGGTTGTGATTGAGAGAGTGAGTGAGAACGGAAAAATGGATAGGCGACGAGCAGGGAGGTTTAGGAAGGGAAGAGGATGTGTAGATCAGATTTTTACCCTGAATTGTGTTGTGGAGAAGTATCTGGAGAAGAAACAAAAGGTGTATGTTGCCTTTATGGACTTGGAGGCCTATGACAGAGTGGATAGAGAAGGTTTGTGGAAAGTACTTAGAATATACGGAGTAGAGGCAAGTTGCTGAAAGCAGTGAAGAGCATGTATGAGGGTGCAAAGGCGGCAGTACGTGTGGAGAGTGAGCAGAGCGAGTTCTTTGACCTGAATGTTGGTTTGAAACAGGGGTGTGTGATGTCCCCGTGGTTGTTTACTGTATATATGGATGGAGTTATGAAAGAAATACTATCAAGAGCAGTTTGGTGTATCGCTGAAAAGGGAGGGAATTGAGTGGAAGCTACCTATACTGCTGTTTGCGGATGATACAGTTCTGATGAGTGATAATGAATGGGAGTTGCAGGGTCTGGTAAATGAATTTGGAACAGTGTGCGAAAAAACGGAATTTGAAGGTAATACGGGAAGAGCAAGGTTATGGTCTTCGAAGGGGTGAAGTCACAGAGTGTGAGGTGAAGCTGAACGGTCAGGCTATGGAGATCGTCAACTCTTTTAAGTATCTGGGCAGTGTGTTGAGTAAAGATGGGACTATGTGAAGAGGTGCGGGAGAGGGTACAACAGGGGAAGAGGGTTGTAGGAACGCTAAAAGCAGTAACAAGAAATAGGGTGGTCAGTATGGAAGTGAAGAAGTCCTTGCATGACAGTGTGGTAATCCCGACACTGACTTACGGAAGCGAAGCATGGACGTTGGTTGAGAGACTCAGACCAAGAGTGAGAGCAGTGGAAATTACTTAAGGAGTGCGTGCGGAGTTACATGGAGGGATAGACAGACTAATGAGGAAGTAAGAAGGAGGTGTGGTGTGGAGGTAGATGTGCTGGAAAGTGTGAAAGGAACAACTTGAGATGGTTCGGCCATATGGAACGTATGGAAAGTGAGAGAATGACTAAGAGGGTGTACGAGAGCGAGGGGGAGAGGTAGACCGAATATGAGGTGGAAGGATGGAGTGAGGAACTACATGAACGAAGGCGGTGCTGGTTGGGGGGAGGGGCGTCGACTGACTGGGGACAGAGGTGCATGGGGGCGGTTCGTTCGTGGCCACCCCTTCGGGGATCGCGGCGTCAGGCAATAGATAGATAGATAGATGTATTATGAGAAAATTGATACAAATACAATTACACCATAATAATATGTGAAAGTGACACATGTATATACCAAGTGACATTCATATGATTAGAACCTATAGAAGAGAATCAGTGAAAAAAGACACAATAAATTGTATATAAAACGTTTACAAATCATATAACTAAGTGAAAGTGACACAAGACCTAATATTTGATGGCCAAAGTATAATAAACGCCTGTGATAACGAATAATCAGTGCCTAATACAACAATAACCTACCTCAATTACTAATAAAATGTACGGTATCGAGTGAAAATGAGCATTATCAGTGACAGTGACACTCTCTAAAGCATATTTATCAAAGTGAAAGTGACACAAGACACAATACTTGATGGCCAAAGTATAATAAACCTGTAATAACGAATAATCAGTGCCTAATATAACAATAACCTACCTCAATTACTAATAAAATGTACGGTATCGAGTGAAAATTAGCAATATCAGTGACAGTGATACCCTAATAAACATACTTTATATAATTGGCCTCAAAATAACTATAAAAATATCAAATAAACATCAAATTCTCAATATCAAACACTAAAATTGTCTAAGGGAGATAAATACTTTGGCGCGACGAACGGCTAGGTGCGTCGTAGCCATGGCCGGGGCGACGCGTCCGAACGCGGGAAGAATTTTCTGCCGAAAAGCACTCGTCTTCCCGCGCTCACCATTATGCAACCAGAGGGGCTAGAGACCTCTATTCAACGCCATTCGACAGAAAAAGGTTTGTGGAATATTATTTTTTTTTATTCATAACATTACATGCCATATTCATTGAATTACAGAGGAGTTAACATAGACCAAAGATCGTCAAAACACCCGGTACCACAGCACAGTCGCAAGCTATAGCCCCCGGGGCTGGAGGGTTAAAGAGGATCTGTGGTAGTAAAACGGGTTAAGTGAAATGGTTTGAAGCCTGTTAATTGCTGGAGGCTCTTAATGAACTGAATAAAATTGTATAAAAGTAGTTATAATACATTTAAAAGGACAGCACCGGTACAGAAGGGGTTAACAATTCCTTCCCTTCGCAGCTCCTGATACCAAACGAATACTGTGGGAATGAGTGTTGTTTGCAGATATTTGATGAATTACCATTTCCATTTCTATAGGTATCGTAACTTTCCAAGTTCCTCTGTCCATTGACGGTGCTGCGCAGGTAGGTAGGTTTGCTGGCAATGGGCATCATCCCCCCCCCCCCCCCCAGAACTCCGGCTCCAGGCTGTCTCGGGGTCTATTCCCAACACCTTCCCCCAAGGGGGTAGGATCCAGTGGCCCTGGTGCACCCCAACAGAACCAGCTGCAGGGACACACATCATGCGCGTACAGTGTACACGGTACTACGACTGGCCTGGTATTATACACCTAATGACAGGGCAGCCTCCTGGCGTGCTACCACCAGGTTCGGACCCCTATACTGTTAGGTGGAAAGTACCAGTCTGGAGAAACACTGTGCACTGTACCCTCTGGATCCGTTTCGGCCAGGTTGGCCCCAAGGCGCCAGATCCAGGTCCGGTGGAGGCGACAGCCACTGCCAGTATGCCGCCATTAGGCAACTTGGACTAGAAGAATGAAGTCCTGTCACAGCACTGCCCACTATGTGAGTACTATGGCCGACTCAGGCGTGGTGCCAAAACAGTGCCCAGGTAGAACTAGTAGAGTCCCCTGTAGCACTATCATCTGCTCCCCACCAGCCTCAGCAGTGTCACACCATGCCAGCGCCAATAGCAAGGCTTCATTATATAGTAATGGCTGTGGGTCCACAAGTCTAGCGCCATCCCCCCTATTAGTCGCCTTGTATGACACGCAGTAGGATGCGTGGGGCATATTCTTTTTTTCCTCCATCGTAGATGAAGGCCCCCTTACTCCCTGGGGGGCAGGGAAGGAATTATTTAAGAATACAAGCCTGAATTACTGTGAAAGACTAGTTTTTATAAAAGACAGATCTGACCATGATTCTTTATTTGAACTAAGCACCATAGGAGTTTAACCCCTCCAACCCGGATGGGCTCTTGAACGCCCATAACAACCTCGGCCCGCGCAACCCGGAAGGGCTCTTGAACGCCCATTGCTTGCATGCGTGCTTTCGAATGCCGCGCGTACATTTTCGGTATCGTGGGACGGTAGGTGGCGCCACCAGGCGTAAACTCCGCCACAGCAACAGTATCTACCCCGACGCCATCATGGACAGTACGCCAAATAGTGATTCCGCTGTGTCCGATACCGTGCTTCCTACGACGCCCTTGCTTGTTCGTCGCGCCTTACCCCGACGCCATCGCCTAAATGTGTTATCTCCCGGAGGTATTGAGACGACATTGAGACTTTATGAGCGAGCTGATGCCAAGCATAATGTTGATGATGAAGTCCGTGACGACTCCAGTAATTATAAGTCGAGTGATTATGGCCATGAGTGATAAAGAGGAGCAATTCCTGGGATTTGCGAGAGAACATGACAGTGATGAGAGTGATGAAGGTGATGTACCAGTTGTTGAGGAAGCTGGTTTACCTAAAGACAGTGAACTTGAGAGAGTGAGCGAGTGGGAGAGTTCAAGGTCACTCACCAAATTTCGCTTAAGTGACACGACGCCAAGCCCTTCCCCAGGTAAATCGCCTTTCAAGCTACATTTGTATAAGCAGAAAATACTTGAGAAGGCGGCCGCGGCAGCTAGGGAACAAGCAAAACTACTTGGTGAGGATGAGGCTGTGAGTGAGGGTCAGCGTGGTGACCCTTCTCGTCCGCCATTGTCTCCCTTATCTACCCACGCCACCCAAGATGACCCGGATGCCCCGCATTCTTCCCCACCACCCCCACCATTGCCAAGGGTTGAGGACCCCACACTTTCGGCCTATTTGCCTCCTAGGTCCCCCGACAGGAGACATACTGCTGCCGAAAAGGGGAAAGGTAGGAAATATACCAAGAAAATTAAGAAAAGTAAGAGAGTTTTGTTCGAGGCTCCCGCGGCGTCCACCCCGGCCGGCCCCAGCCATACGTCCCCGCAACTTTCCCCACGGTCCTCCCCACCTCTCCCGCCTTCAACATGTCTTCCTGAAGAAGTCTTTGAGCTCGCATCACCAATACCTGGCCCTAGTGACAGTGAAACATTGCTTTCTGTCACTCGTCGCAGGCCAAGGAGCCCGGGACCTCGGGGGGACACAGCCTCACCTGCCACTCCTTCCCCACCTCGCCCACCCGCACGCCGCCCACGCATCACTGGTTCCCCGCCAGATTATGTGGGGGCCACTGATGATGAAGGGCACCTCTCTCAAGACTCTGGCCATGATTACATAGGTCCACCGTCAGGGCAAGATGACCACTCTGACGATGACTATATGGACATCGACGACCCTCGACCCATCCGCTTGGCCCGGCGTCGTGCTGCCCGTCGTGCTGCCCACCGCCCTGGCCGCCGCCCTCGCCGCCCTAGGGTGCGCGCCTCCCGAGTTGGCCGTGGGCGTGCTGGGCCACCAGCTGGAGCTCCTCGTCAGCGTAGACAAGACCCATTCTACGTTTTTCAGTGGCAAGACGTAGTTGATGAGGATGCATACAACCCTGATGTGCCAGCTTTTGATGAGGTACTGGAGGGTTCAGGCGTTACCCCCAATTTTCCTGCAGGCCCCAATGCTCCACCACACGAACTGTTTGAGGCCTTCTTTGATGAGGAGGTGGTAGGCTATGTTGTCAAAGAGACAAATAAGCAGCACCAATTCCAGGTCCACTTTTTGGGAAAGGTGACCAAGGGCCACATGAGGCAGTGGACCCCAGTGACTCATAAAGAGTTCATGGTGTTCCTGGCACTCACCATGCTAATGCCTCATGTCAAGAAGCATAGGTTGCCTGACTTATTGGATCACCAATGATCTGATATCCACCCCTGCCTTCGGGAAATATATGTCTCGCGACCGGTACCTTGATATCCTCGCAGCGCTCCATCTTGTCACCAACCTTGACGTCCACCTCCCAGACAAGCTGTGGAAGATTAGGACGTTGTATGAGATGATGCGAGAACGCTTCACCTCCTATTTCAAGCCCTTCCGCAAGGTCGTCATTGACGAGTCTCTTGTGCTGTTCCGGGGAAAACTCAGCTTCCGGCAGTACATCCCCTCAAAAAGACATCGCTTTGGCATAAAATTCTTTGTGCTGTGCGACTGCCAAACTGGCTATGTCCTGGACTTCCTGGTCTACAGCGGGAAGGAAGGGGACTTGCTTGTGGACCCCCTCATTGGCTTTGGCGGAGCAGTGGTGCAAGCCATGATGGACCGCTACTTTCATAAGAATCACGTCCTCTACACGGACAATTATTACACGTCCCCCACTCTCTCACAGTACCTGCATGAGCGCAAGACGGGGACTGTAGGCACAGTACGAGGGAAAAGGAAGGGCATGCCACCTTTCCCTCCAAAGACCAAAAAAGGTGATGTGTTCAAGAAGAAGTCGGGGCCCATTCTGGCTATCCACTGGCACGACCAGCGGAAGGTCAACCTCCTGACCACCATCCACAAGGGGGAAATGGTGGAGACTGGCAAGGTGGATCGCCGCACCCAGGCCAGGGTGACCAAGCCCGATGCTGTCCTGGACTACAACATCAACATGAGGCTGGTGGACAAGTCCGACATGCAGATAGGCTTCATTGACTGCCTGCGTACCTCGTGCAGATGGTACAAAAAGTTCTTTCTGCATATGGTGGACATGTCAGTTCTGAATGCCTACAACATATACAAGCTTCGGAATGTGAACACACCCATGAAGTTCAATAGCCTGCGGAGGTTCCAAAAGCAGGTGTTGACGGAGCTCCTGGAGAAGTATGCTATGCCACAGAGGGCAGTGGCACATCCTGGGCCCGCCGTTATTGACCGCTTGCAGTCTGCTCAATACTTGACTAGGCACAGGCTTGGTTCCCTGCCTCAGAATGAATCCGGAAGAACACAGCAGAAGCGGTGCCATGTCTGCTACAACAGCAGGGTGAAGCCGAGGTCAGGTAAAAAGTCAACCCTGGAGTGTGGAGTGCAAGGTGGCACTCTGTGCTGTAGATTGCTTCTTTGATTACCACTCCAAGCTGGAGTTCTAATAATCATACTGAAATTGCCAAATAAAATGACAATATGTACACTATAATTATATATAGGCAAAAAGTGGAAGAAAACCAATGTATTGTAATACAAAAGTCATGTATTATGAGAACATTGATACAAATACAATTACACCATAATAATATGTGAAAGTGACACATATGTATATACCAAGTTACATTCATATGATTAGAACCTATAGAAATATATAAATCAGTGAAAAAAGACACAATAAATTGTATATAAAACGTTTACAAATCATATAACTAAGTGAAAGTGACACAAGACCTAATATTTGATGGCCAAAGTATAATAAACACCTGTGATAACGAATAATCAGTGCCTAATACAACAATAACCTACCTCAATTACTAATAAAATGTACGGTATCGAGTGAAAATGAGCATTATCAGTGACAGTGACACTCTCTAAAGCATATTTGTCAAAGTGAAAGTGACACAAGACCTAATATTTGATGGCCAAAGTATAATAAACACCTGTGATAACGAATAATCAGTGCCTAATACAACAATAAGCTACCTCAATTACTAATAAAATGTACGGTATCGAGTGAAAATTAGCAATATCAGTGACAGTGATACCCTAATAAACATATTTTATATAATTGGCCTCAAAATAACTAGAAAATATCAAATAAACATCACATTCTCAATATCAAACACTAAAATCGTCTAAGGGAGATAAATACTTTGGCGCGGCGAGCGGCTAGGTGCGTCGTAGCCATGGCCGAGGCGACGCGTCCGAACGCGGGAAGAATTTGCCGCCGAAAAGCACTCGTCTTCCCGCGCTCACCATTATGCAACCAGAGGGGCTAGAGACCTCTACTCAACGCCATTCGACAGAGGAAGGTTTGTGGAACATTATTCTTTTTTATTCACAACATTACATGACATATTCATTGACTTACAGAGTAGTTAACATAGGCCAAAGATCGTCAAAACACCCGGTACCGGAGCACAGTCGTAAGCTATAGCCCCCGGGGCTGGAGGGTTAATTGATGTAATATTATTAATACCGTGCCTTAAAGTGACACCTACAGTCCTAGTATCAATTGTGACATGAAATTATCTGAGAAAAGGTATTTGTATATACAGTATATATAAATAATAATAATAACTATCGTTAGTGAGTGATGTTATGTATTTTGTACTATTGTTAATATCTTGTCAAATTGCAAATTTGTTTGAATAGAAAATTTAACATAAATTGTAGTTTCTTTATTCATACAGAATTTAAAAGAATTTAGACTGTAACGCTGGAATGTGAATAAGTTCTGCTACCTGGGCAATACAGTTTCCGCCGGAGGTGGCGCTGAAGCTGGATCCATTGGTAGAGTAAGAAGTGGCTGGGGAAAGTTTAGAGAGCTGCCGCAACTCCTGACCATGAGAGGGCTCCCTAATACCTTGTGTATTAGGAGTGCAATGACCTATGCCTCGGAGAGGTGGCCGGTTAAAGTGGAGGATATCGATAGAATAGAACGGAATGAGAAGAGAATGGTGAGATGGATGTGTGGGGTTAACCTCAGGAACTGGGTATCGAGCAAGGAATTAAGAAGGGGTCTGGGCATTAGGAGTGCCAGTGAAGTGATGCGCACGAGCCGACTTGGTTGGTTTGGACACTTGGAGAGAATGGGTGATTAGAACTGGGTGAAGAAATGTCGGACTGTGAACGTGGGGGGAGCTGCGTGTAGGAGTAGACCTAGAATAACATGGGATCAGGTACTCCTGTCCGATCTCAAAATACTGAACTTTACTTCAAAGGCAGCCCTTGACAGGGCCGCCTGGAAAGCCGCCATTTAGGACGTGGGACTGTAATCACATTCTCTGTGGACAAAACGGTCTTTAAACTTGTATGTATGTATGTACCATCAACCAACACTTGTTACTGGCAGCTTTGCCTTTTGTCTCCATACACTTAAAGACCGAGTGCACCACACGAAGTGCGATTCTGGTCTCACGTCCTAATGACGGCGCTCCATGCAACCGTGTTCAGAGCTGCCTCACTTGTCAGGCTTTTGTTTTGTATATTTGTATTCAATATCAGACCGCAAAGTCTGATCCCACATCTTTCATGGTTTATCCCTTGGTGCCCGATTCACAAGGAAATTTGTCAGTATAGAGAATGTGTGTGTGTAAGTAGGCCTATATACTCAGGCACATACCCCATAGCTGGGGTTGGCCGACTCGAGACAGAGCCCGAAAATACACAACAAAATATATAATAAATAGAAAATTCACACATATCTAGGTCGCCCAGAAGACCCAGAGACCAAGGACCATTATAGGGTCCCCAGCAAAAGATTTCTAGGTCCCAGATCTCCCAGAGAGCCTCCGGTCACAGCAAGCAGGCACATAGCGGAACTACGCCACAATGCCCGCCTACATACTTCCAGGCAGGGCCCTTCCTATATACACCGGTTCCCCGGGCCGGGCGCCTGACGGACTATTATCTAGTCCAACTGGCGCCTGATTCCCACTCACTACGACCGCATTATCACTCATCTATTCACAAGCAATTCACAATATATTCCCATATTCAAAATATGCTATAGGGGTGCAATGCCTGGTGAGTTATCTGCTCAACAGGTGGTGTTGTGTATGTGTGTAAGAGTGAGAGTCCGAGTGTAGGGGACGAGACAGTGAAGCACGGGAACGAGGTGGCTTCAGAGATGGGGTCGCTTCGGGCCATAAATGAGCACCGTGCCTCATGTGAAGGCAAGATGGCAGGTGCTCGTTGTACTCTACGTGCTTCACATGTCTCACTCCCTAGACTGGAACAAGACCTCACAGGCTTCACTGTTCATTGTACAGCTGTGAATGTCCAGGCTCTCAGCCTATGCCCGAGAGGGAGTAAGTTGGAATATAGAAAAAAAAAAAAAAAAAAAAAAAAAAAAAACATTCTCCACTCATTCCTATTCATCACCACTTCTCTTGCCTGTTCTTCAGTCATCTCTTTGTCTTCCAACATATTTTTCACACCATCTATCCATCTCCTCCGAGGTCTTCCTCTCAATATATTTCCCCTTCTTTCTGACTCCTATATTCTCTTTGTAATCCTTCCATCACCCATTCGTTCAACATGTCCATACCAGCATAGCACCCTTCTTTCCACTCTGGCCGATATGGGTTCCTGTTTTCCCACTCTCCTACGTACCTCACAAATTGTCTGACAAGATATGAGGAAAAAACTAGGAACAAACCTACCATTTCCACCTCAGCAATCCTGTGGGCAATGGATCCCCCGAGGCGAGGTCTTCCATCAATCAGAGAGGCACCTATGTGACCTTGTCAGTACATCCATGATAACCGTCCCTCACAATATAGAAGCTGCAGGAGCCTTGCATCAACTTCGGAAATGTCATTGGCTGTTAACGCACTATGCTCTTTGCCTTCAGCACCAAGACCCCGTGGACTGCGGACGTCATCCTGACCCAAACACCCAGAGGTTCCGTTAGGAAGTTCTGCAACTGACAGTAGGAAGGCACAGATTCATAGTACTCCTCCATCATTAGATAAGCCATGTCGAAATATGACTTGCCAATAATTATTGAAGGGTTCAGGTGAGAGCTCTTCAACTCTGTTATCCCAGTCAGAGCCTCATGCAGAGGGTCTTCCATACATGGACCACCTCAAGCCAAATCGAACCGACCATGCACCATGATTTCAAGGCCACTGACCTCACACATGTAGCTGTAGCCTAGCCATCAGGACCAATCACCAATGTGTCACTATTACGTAGCCTATATTTTGTACGATATGTGCTTTCAATTGTGAAAACTTTATATTTATATGATGCAGAGACAAAAAGGTGCATATATTTCCATTAAGTATCGATAAATCAGTTGCCAATGGATGCAATTTATCATCAGGTGGAAGGAAAAACAGACTATAGCTGTGCGATAGCTCTAAATTAAGGTGGGGGAAACAATAGAGGTGATATATAGGCCTATGTGGTTGCTGAGAAATAATGGGAGATAAGGAAAAAGATTGACTGGCTTGATGACAGCGTTGGACGGAGGCCTTCGGTGCTTTGCAATGAATTTGTTATGATAGTTCCTGCCTGTGCTCTGCAGGGACAACATTGAGACTCATTAATATTCCAAGTAAGTAGGCCAACACTTTAATATTAACCTTTATAACTTACAAACGACTAGAGTAATCGCGCAAATATTTCTACCATGTGGGGAAAGTCAGCCAGGGAATAGGTCTGGAAATTTACAGCACATTTGCTTTAGCCCTTTTTGAATCACAGAGGTTAGGGTTCACGATTTCTGGCCTACCTATTTGGAACAGGCTATAGCATAATCGGACAAGTGTTTGCTACTTGAGCTGTGTATTTTCGAGTGTATATTATATGCCCATTCAGCACACGTTCTGCATCAACAGAAACATGTCATTCTCTGGTGAACTTTTTGCTGAGCGCATTTATGTGCCTCATACACATTTTGCATTTGCCGCGCAATCGTGTTTTTTGTAGTACATTTGTCACAAGATGAGCCCAACATTTCACGAGAATTTTCGAACTTGATGTAGTTTAAATTGTATCAGGAACAAATTATAATATGCTCATGTAATGCAAGTTTAGGAAACAAACAAACAAAATCCTAGCAAAGGGAGAATCGCTTAGAAAAGAACCACCACCTATGTTTGATTTGTTGACATCTGTCAAGTGTCAAACTACAGTATAGTGTGGCCGTGGATGTTGTTGATGGTATCCATGCTTAGCTCGTCTATGTTATCTTGACCCAGTTACGTATATTGTGAATTCCCGTGGTATTTTCCTCCGCCAGGCCTCCGCTACAAGAACTGCAGATATATGCTGTCGGCCACGTGATAATGATAATTGACCACTTGTTGCGAAAGTTAGAGTTAACCTAGCCTAGGCTATAGGCCTACGCTATACATCGCGATATCCAGCTAAACTACGGCTGTAGAGCATCTACATCTATGAATACATAAAATCATATTTAACATAAGCTACTATTTATCAGAAACCTAGGTCAATATACAGGAGGCGCTACAATATAGGTAGCAAAATTCTAATGGTAGTTTTGGGTTCCTATCATCATTTGCTTCATTTCTATATACTTTTTATCCCCGGGAAAAAAAAACAAAAATCTTGGGATTTTTCATTTATTTTCTTGGGATTTTTTGTTTTGGTCATTAACCTAACCAAAAAACCTAACCTAACCTAATAGCAATACATAATAACCTAATACATTTAGGTTAGGTTAGGTTAGGGTTTTTGGTTAGGTTAATAACAAAAATAAAAACAAAATCCAAGATAAAAATAAAAAACCCAAGATTTTTTGTTTTTTTCCCGGGGATAAAAAGTATATAGAAATGAAGCATATGATGATAGGAACCCAAAACTACCATTAGAATTTTGCTACCTATATTGTAGCGCCTCCTGTATATTGACCGAAACCCAGCCTACATTAGTAGGCTAGGCCTATTGTTACGGACTTACTGTGGATATATGGATATACTATATGGATGTTTACGGTTCCAACTTCCTTATAGGCTAGCGTAGGCCGTAACTCGCAAGTGGTCTGAGGTCAACAGCAAGAATGGAGAAGGCTGGACAGAAAAGAGTGACCTGGTTAGACGGTACGTGAAGCATGGAGCCTTATTTCCATCTATCCCTGTTTTGCCGCTAATCCAATCTAAACCTCTAGCTTATGTTACTGTTAGGGGTTAACTACACCACTACTACTCCTCGATTACGGGATTCCTGTCTTAGGTAATTATAATTACCTATGTTAGTTTAGTTGTTTGCATTTTCAAGTAGGCCAGCTAAGTTTTTACTTCAATCTCCAAACTCAAGCCAGGCCTTAGCCTACGGCATTGGGAAATATATACTGTGAAACACGAAAATGTGCACAAAGACACGGGACAAATTTACCTTAGTCTAGAGCTCATCTCACCCTAGCCCCTCGGGGGCCCGAGCTGCCGAGCATCTGGGTGGTCACTGGTTTTATATCCTATATACGGTATATATATATATATATATATGGTAGCATTCAAGGAGACTACTGCCGCTGAGTACTGCAGGACTTACCTCTGACCGGGTATAGGCTATCCTAGTGTTTACTATACCCCTTTTGAAAGGACATTATGGGTGGGGCTGCCGCCCCCATACCCCCGCTGTTTGACATCTTTGACTTAGATTGTTTGTGTATTTGTCTGTGAAGTGTGTATTTTTTCAATTTGTCGATAACGAAAATCCTCCATGCGGACTATACCCTATGGAGAAAAATATGGCGAATCTATTGGTGCCTATTATCCCTAATAAATTGTTGGGTAAATTGATACGGTGTGACAGTCACGAGTTTTAGCATGTGTTTTTTTTTTTTTTTTTTTTTTTTTTCTCTCTCATTTTTTCTTTGATATAGCCTACAGTGTTGTTTTATACCAAGGACTGCAGCAAATGAGTATTTACCCATTATCCAACAATCTAAAAACACGGCCCCCACTAGTGGGGAGGGCTATGAAGATCAGGGAAATTGTGGGGGAAAAATAGGGGTAATATGGGAAGAACTCTGAAAATAAAATAGGCCTATAGAAAAGTAAGAAAACTTTAAAATGTGAAAATCCGAGCCAAGTTTTGGCAAAAGTTGGCTCGGATTTGGGTATTTTCCAGAGTACAAAAACTCCAAAATTGGGAAAAAAAAATTGGCTCAGCTTTTGGCATACTGTATTTCAAAGTAAAAAAGTTTAATTTTGAAAGTTGGCTCGAGTTTTCTTGTTTTTTGAAACCCATTAAACCCCAACATTTGCCAAAACTTGGCTTGGGTTTAGCGATTTTTTGAAGTAAAAAAACACAGTAACCTAACCTAGAACGTTGGATACAAGAATAACCCTTACCTACCAGCTAGTATGTGTCCCTAGTTTATCCCATACCTACCAGCTTGCCATACCCTTGTCATGAACCTAACTAAGAAACCTAACCTAACCTAACCTAACCTAACCTAACCTAAAAGTAATACGTGGATAGAAACTAACCTTGACGTTATTTTGATGTGGATGGAGTAGGTTGCTGGGAAAAAAAAATCTATAAAGCAGAAATCCCGTAAAACTGGACTTGTCATTATGCAGACAAGACTGTGTTT
This sequence comes from Paralithodes platypus, assembly GCA_032716605.1. Taxonomy (NCBI): domain Eukaryota; kingdom Metazoa; phylum Arthropoda; class Malacostraca; order Decapoda; family Lithodidae; genus Paralithodes; species Paralithodes platypus. Next base: position 9,492,431 of record CM064510.1, on the reverse strand, counting down.
TACCCTATATCTCCCTTATAATACATTTGCGAAGGGAAGGACATATATAGGACTGAAGACTATTATATAACATACCTATAGGCTACACAAACATCGATGGGGCTTGTAACTGTCACACCGTAAAATCTTACCAATTGTTGTTGTTGTTCCCCAAGCTGCCTGGCCGAACAGCCCCAAGGCCATAACCGAGCGCCCCCACAGAACCCTCCCTGCCGACCACAATAAAGCCTGGGTGACCGAAGCCACTCCATGGCGGGGAGCTGAGGAGGGTGCGGAAACGCCCGGGAAACCAAAGACCCACCCAGGGCCCTGTGCCCCTCAGCAATTATGAAGAGAAAGTTGGGGGGCAAAGGAAAAATGTGATGCTTTGGCTTCCAATCTTAGTAGATTGGGAGGTTAATCCACGGAAGAGACGCCGTCACTTAAGATCTAGAAAATATATGTTACACTTACACTTTGCACTTTGTTACACTTTGTAGTATTCCGTCCGTTAGCGACACAGTTGAGCTGGGGCTCCACTGCGACCATGCAGCTCCCTTTCTTCCACGCTCCAGTCCAGAAATCAGTTGGAGTTGGCGCTGGGGTATCCTGGTGTTGGTGGCCGGTCCGGTATTTTGGCCAACCACATGTCCAAATGTTTTTTGAAGGTGTCGTGAGACACCCCGGTCATGTTCCTGAGAGGGGCTGGTATACAGTTGAACACTCTGGTTCCATTGTATGCAAAGCTGTGATGGATCAGGGATTTGATAAGTAAAAGGAACAGTCAGACTAAGCTATGGGTATGGCAGAGATCGCTCAGTTCTCACTCTGATAAACCCGCCCATCACCACATCACTAGAACCCAATCCTCTCGGCATCATCTACGAAAGGCCCTAGAAAGCTGCCTTTGGCGGGGGGATAGCTCCCCTATTTCAACCCCTTTAGGGGTTGGGCACCCGCCCCCTAAATTGTTTCTCATAACGCTGCAGTAGTGTCGTTTAAAATAACCATATATATATATATATATATATATATATACATATACAGTATATATATATATATATATATATATATATATATATATATACATATACATATATATATATATATATATATATATATATATATATATATATATATATATATATATATCTATCTATCTATTGCCTGACGCCGTGATCCCCGAAGGGGTGGCCACGAACGAACCGCCCCCATGCACCTCTGTCCCCAGTCAGTCGACGCCCCTCCCCCCAACCAGCACCGCCTTCGTTCATGTACTTCCTCACTCCATCCTTCCACCTCATATTCGGTCTACCTCTCCCCCTCTGTCCCTCCACCTCGCTCTCGTACACCCTCTTAGTCATTCTCTCGCTTTCCATACGTTCCATATGGCCGAACCATCTCAAGTTGTTCCTTTTCACACTTTCCAGCACATCTACCTCCACACCACACCTCCTTCTTACTTCCTCATTAGTCTGTCTATCCCTCCATGTAACTCCGCACGCACTCCTTAAGTAATTCATTTCCACTGCTCTCACTCTTGGTCTGAGTCTCTCAACCAACGTCCATGCTTCGCTTCCGTAAGTCAGTGTCGGGATTACCACACTGTCATGCAAGGACTTCTTCACTTCCATACTGACCACCCTATTTCTTGTTACTGCTTTTAGCGTTCCTACAACCCTCTTCCCCTGTTGTACCCTCTCCCGCACCTCTTCATCCATAGTCCCATCTTTACTCAACACACTGCCCAGATACTTAAAAGAGTTGACGATCTCCATAGCCTGACCGTTCAGCTTCACCTCACACTCTGTGACTTCACCCCTTTCGAAGACCATAACCTTGCTCTTCCCCGTATTTACCTTCAAATTCCGTTTTTCGCACACTGTTCCAAACTCATTTACCAGACCCTGCAACTCCCATTCATTATCACTCATCAGAACTGTATCATCCGCAAACAGCAGTATAGGTAGCTTCCACTCAATTCCCTCCCTTTTCAGCGATACACCAACATCCACTGCTCTTGATAGTATTTCTTTCATAACTCCATCCATATATACAGTAAACAACCACGGGGACATCACACACCCCTGTTTCAAACCAACATTCAGGTCAAAGAACTCGCTCTGCTCACTCTCCACACGTACTGCCGCCTTTGCACCCTCATACATGCTCTTCACTGCTTTCAGCAACTTGCCCTCTACTCCGTATATTCTAAGTACTTTCCACAAACCTTCTCTATCCACTCTGTCATAGGCCTTCTCCAAGTCCATAAAGGCAACATACACCTTTTGTTTCTTCTCCAGATACTTCTCCACAACACAATTCAGGGTAAAAATCTGATCTACACATCCTCTTCCCTTCCTAAAACCTCCCTGCTCGTCGCCTATCCATTTCTCCGTTCTCACTCTCACTCTCTCAATCACTACCCTACTGTATACCTTCCCTACTACGCTTAGAAGACATATTCCTCGGTGGTTACCACACACTCCTCTTTCCCCTTTGCCCTTATATAGGGGGACTATTATGCCAGTCTTCCAGTCATCGGGTGCACTCCCCTTCTCCCATGCTAGTTTGCACATTTTCCATACCCATTCTATCACTATCTCACCACCATACCTCAACATTTCCCCACACACTCCATCTGTTCCTGTGCTTTCCCCAACTTCACTCTTTTCATGGCTTCCCACACTTCTGACCTCCTGATCCCCACCTCCTCCTCCACTACTTCTCTTCTTCTCCCTCCCATACCATATCCAGCTATGTTTGCTGGCTCTTCATTCCTTTCATTTAGCAACTCACTGAAGTACTCCCTCCATCTTTCGACTCTCTCTTGCTTCTCGGCTAGCATTCTCCCATTCTTATCTTTCACACCCTTACTGTTTCCCTTGCTACCTTCCCTAACTTTCTTGACTTCTTTCCAGAACAGTTTCTTACTCTCCCTCCATTTTACACTCAGATTCCTTCCAAATTCCTCATCTACTCTTCTCTTACTTTCCTTCACTACTCTCTTCACCACCCTCTTACTCTCCACGTACCTCGCTCGTTTCTGTCTCTCGGAATCTTCATTCCCTCTACTACCCAACCACTCTCTATATGCTTTCTTCTTTTCTTCCACAGCTATTCTTACCTCTTCTGTCCACCATGCTGTACCTTTCACTCCCCTCCCTCTTCTCCTCACTCCACACACCTCCTCACATGCTGCACAGATCTCATCCTTAAACACCTATATATATACGGTATATATATATATATACTGTATATACATATATACAGTATATATATATTATGGGGTTGAAGGGCCGGATGATCCGAAAAACCCTTTTCACCCTTGCGCGTAACCTCTTACATTTGGAATCCCATTACGCCATCAGACAGTAGGCTACACTAGGACCATACGGCTGGGAAAGTGTAGATAGCAGAGAAGGGATGTTGTAGTGTCAGGCGAAACAGATGCAAGGGGTGTGAGGAGATTGCCTAAGCATCTCCACCTGCCGAGAATCAAACTTTGTCCTCCCCAGACCCGAGTATCCCGGTTAGAAACGAGAGGCCATGAACGGAAGGGCAGTGCTGGCCTCCCATTTTATCCATCAGAAGTTCAGAACACATACATACATAAAATTTTAAGACTGCGTGTTCCACACATACGTGCAGTTTCAGAAACCTACATTATTACTATATTTCTGTTTAATATCGATGTTTACGGCTCGTAACTTCCTTATAGCCTGAAACTCGCAAGTAGTCAATTGCTAATAAGGGAAAGAAAATATATCATCTGTAATCTTACCTAATTATTTTGAGACTTTTTGCCCAATTTTTTTGCCAATATTAAGGCCCTTTGCCCCATTTCTTTTCCAATATTTAGATCTTTAGCCCTATTTGTTTGCCAATATTAAGACCTTTCGTGCCATTTAGTTATTTTTCCCTGGTGAGCTGGAGCGAGCCTGTTATTTAGGAGGGATCAGCCTTCGGCTGGGAAATATATATAATTTTTTACCGAAAAATGTACAAATTCATCTCGAAGGGGGGTCTTTGGGAGGGGGGGGGGGGTTAGCTTGATACAGAACTATGAAGCAGACTGAAAAGAACAACAAAAGTAGGCTAATAATAATATTAAGATTTTAAATAATAAATAATGTAGATGTATTTTAACCCATACAGCCAAATTGAAGGCACCTAAAGACAAAGCGACACAACCCAATACCGTAGATGGCCTCCATGATCTGAGGACGTTGATAGGACGTGCTGCCACCGGAAAGCGTGCGCATCCTGGCTGCTCCAAGGACAAGGGGGCGGACTGTCCAGGTAAGAATAAGAATGATAATAATCATAATAGTAATAATAATAATTATTATTATAGGCCTGATAATCATAATATTAATTGGGTGTTGAATAAATTATAGTATTTGTTTAAATTATTAGCTCACTTGTATTTGTGATATACCGGTATACTTGAAATTATAATAATAATAATAATAATAATAATTGGATGTTGAGTTGGCCTATGGTATTTTTGTATAATTATTGTTGGTGGTTTTTAGCGTTTTTCCCATTTTTTAGCAATTTATTTTTAGTTAGCACCTAGACAAGAAAGGAAATAAAAATGCCTCCCCTGGGCCCCTTATTTTTGTTCTGTGTATGAAGGAGACAAAAGGCAAAGTTGCCTGTAACAAGTGTTTCCTCAAAGTTGAAAGATTGAAAGAGAGCCAAATTCGAGGTACCGGGTATGTTAAATGATTAAAGTGTACTGTATTGGAAAGAAGTCTAGTGTGCTTGTTAAGGGCAAGAATGTAGTTACCGGGTGTACCGCAGTACCGCCCGTCTTGTTTACACTACGCGGACGCTCACCATCATGTTCCCGACTATTTTGACTGCCTTTGGATACAAAAATACATTACCCTAACCTAACCTAGTATTATAGATTTGTGAGTATTTATTTAATTTTAAGTATTTATAGATGATTTATGTTGTATGTCGGTAGTGGTACACCCGGTAACTACATCCATCCCTTGTTAAGTTACTGAAATTAATAGGAGGTGTTTGTAAGAGTTTGCTGGATTACTCTCTTTGTAAGTCATGCACAAACAAAAACAGTGGGGGAAGCCAGGCAAATGAAACAGGAGTTCCAGCAACTCCTTATGACATGCCTTTGTGGCCTTCCCTGGGTACTCATCTGCTCATTTGGTACTTGTATTCTCCCCATTTATTTAACCTGCAGAATGCCGGTATTTAAATGACATTGTGTGACCCCCAGTGCCAGCCAAAGCCTACCATTATTTTTGTTTTGGCCGCCACGGCGGACATTTAGTGGGTGTGGTAGTACGTCCTAGCATGTTTCACATGCTTGCACCCAGTCAGGGGACATCCTGACGACGTATACAGACTAAACACACATAACAAAGCCACTCTAACACCTTCCTCTCTCTCCAACACCCCTTCTCCCCTCTCAACACTCTTCTCTGAGCTAGTGCCTGTATAAAATCGTAAGATTCAGAGTCGTAAAGATTCCAGGACGAGCTCAATAACGGCGGATCCCCAGATCGGCCGTGGTGATTGCACCTAAACACATACAAAAAAGTTACAAAAGTTAAACCTATCATGTTGGATGAAAAAGGAAGGATAGTGGTAAAAATATCACTCTCCTAGTCCATTTTCGCCCGAAAATATCTAGACAATGTCGTATGTAGGAGTTTGAAAGTATCAATGTAAAACCGTAGGCTTTATCATATACTTAATTTTTTTTGTTTTTCAAGTGCTTCCGTCTGGTTTCAATGAATGCAGGCATGTTTAGTAGTGTTATGTTGAGTACGGACTACCTTTTAGTAAGCACACATATTTTTGTGAGTAGGGAAGCGCACGAGAGGCTCCATGGTTACACAAAATAAAATATATATATACCGGTATGCATTTTGTAAAAAAAAATTGGAGTTCATTTTCTTTTCATTGCAAACCCACTTTGAGAGTATTTGCAGTATATCAGCACTGAGTAGGCCTATGAAGTGCTTTTTTGATGCAAAATTGTTATTGGGGATGAACCTTATAACAATTTTTTTTTTAAACTTTTAGGGAATCACAACACTAAATTGAAGCGAAGCATGGACGTTGGTTGAGAGACTCAGACCAAGAGTGAGAGCAGTGGAAATGAATTACTTAAGGAGTGCGTGCGGAGTTACATGGAGGGATAGACAGACTAATGAGGAAGTAAGAAGGAGGTGTGGTGTGGAGGTAGATGTGCTGGAAAGTGTGAAAAGGAACAACTTGAGATGGTTCGGCCATATGGAACGTATGGAAAGCGAGAGAATGACTAAGAGGGTGTACGAGAGCGAGGTGGAGGGACAGAGGGGGAGAGGTAGACCGAATATGAGGTGGAAGGATGGAGTGAGGAACTACATGAACGAAGGCGGTGCTGGTTGGGGGGAGGGGCGTCGACTGACTGGGGACAGAGGTGCATGGGGGCGGTTCGTTCGTGGCCACCCCTTCGGGGATCAAGGCGTCAGGCAATAGATAGATAGATAGATAGAACACTAAATTGATAGTCACGAAGCTTGTTGACGGCTTTAGTAGCAGTATGAAATGTCCCCAGTTTATCATTTCAAATTTTCAGACAATGTCGAGGGTGACATTGATATAAAGAAGGAACTGGAGCTACTGGAAGACATCACCGGACCATTCTTCAAACTCCTGAACGTGAATATTGAGCCGCCTCCTGAACCGATCTACCACGTCCTTGGAGAGCCTAAACCGAGCACCTACACACCCGGTGATGACAAGGGGTAAGTTTAACAGCCTTAGAAGATTATGACGTATTTTGAGTTTTTTCTAGCAATTATTTGACTATTTTATTCAGATAAGTAAGGGTATATGGAAGTCAAAGGGTTAATTGAGATAGTATTTACCCTATTGATGCATTTTGACCGCTTATTCTGACTATTATTTTATGATTTTATTCAGATTAGGAAGGGTATATGGAAGTCAGAGGGTTAATTGAGATAGTATTTACCCTTTTGATGCCCTCCGATCCTTCCTAAGTTTTATAATCATCTAATGGTAGCCAGAATACACTGTCAAAATGTGTCATAATCCTCAAGGGGTAAGTGGAGTCAGGAATTAGTCATAAACAATATCGTCAAGTTTCTCAAAATTATTGTTATAATAAACTAAGTATGCGGAGATAATCTGATCGAAGCTGTCTGTTTATTTATTTGTTTGATAGCAGGATTTGAAGGATTTCTCAAAAACTAATTAAGGGATTTAAACTGCTGTTCCATGGGTGCATTTTCCGGTAGTTTTCGATAAGCAAGTTTTGTCTCTTGGGGAAACAGCTTCAAATCGCCAAACTAATGGTGTATGTACAGAATGCCCGATGGAGTGGAAGAGGTGTGCCGGAGGAGTGGACTAAGTGATGCGATGGGCGTGAAGCTACTACAGGTGCTGGGTCAGGAGGACACATTACTAACACTCGACGCCCTGGCCTTCACCCCGCCTGTCACCTTCCTCAGAACTAACACACTCAAGGTTACACTCACGCTCTTTTATGTACAGATATGTAATTAGCCTATGTGATAAGAACTCCCTAGATATTTGAAGCAGAAATTTAGGATTGTCTTTGTTATATGAATTATTACTATATTATGCTATAATCACATCCAGTAAAAATTTAGGTAGAAAAAATATCAACATGTTTGAATAGATCATACAGATGCATGCAAGTTATAACAAAATATCTATTTCAGTATTAGTCAATTTTATTACAATCCCTGCTATGTGATTTGACAAGTTTATAGTACAGTACATGCAGTCCTAATATTCCCTGGTTGTTTTTGTTTTGTTTTTTCTTTATTTAAATAATTAGCTATTCAGCTTAGTAAAACATACACTCATATATATATATATTAATTAAAATGTAAAACTTGCAAACTAAACAAACAGTATACAGTATATATAAGTTTGTTTGTCTTTATATTTTGTGGGGTCTGGTTTTGGTTTGTATGTTTTGCAAGGTTTACATTTTAGTATATGAAGGCCTTGGTATCTTTTTTGTTTTATTGAGCAGACGAGCCGCAAGTTGTTATGGCAGGAGCTGGAAGGTGACGGTACACAGTGTTCGCTGCCTCAGTGGTCTAAAATAGTGGTCCTGGTTCTCTCACCCCCTCACACCCTCACAGCCACAGTCAACAGCATCATCTCTCGGGGACTATGTGTACAGCTGGTGGGTCTGAAAGGGGAGATTTTCACTAAAGGGATTATTTTTATAACCTTCTCCCTCATTTTTAGCCCCATTGGTTTGGATATTTTAAGCCGTTTGTCCCGTTAGTTTGGCGATTTTAAGACATATCGCCCAATTTCTGTCAATTTTAAGACCTTTCGTGCCATTTAGGTGTCGATGTTTTCCTGGAGAGGGATAGCAAGCCTATAAATCAGGAGGAATCGGCCTTTGGCCGGGATATTTTTCTATCAAAAAATTTACAAATATATATCAATGGGGGATCTTGGGGGTATTTTTTTATAGCTTGATGGAAGTCTAGGGAGGAAACTAAAAATAATATAGAAAGATAAGTAGACAAGCAAATAAATGTGCCCACCTCTTAAGGACTCTGAACCGATCTTCTCACAATAATCCCAAACCTCCACTGCTGGGATTGAACTCTTGGACTAACTAGTTACTAGACTGGCACTATGACCATTGTGACAATAGAGGTATCCCACTTGTCTGAAGGATTTAGGTCAAGTGAGTTTTACATTCAGTATCTGACACCAGTTTTAGATCTATAATCTAAATTATTAATCTCACTCCCAACACCAAACACCTCCCAATGAAATTTCAGATCTGAGTTTAGGGGAGGTTTTTAGTTTGCTCCCTAGATTGTAACACGTTATGAAGGTTTATTCTGGCTATTAATAGATGATTTTATACAGTTTAGGAAGTATATCAAGCAATCAAAGGGGTAAATACTATCTCAATTACCTAGCTCCCACACGTTCTTCCTAAGTTGAATGAAATCTTCTAATGATAGCCAGAACAAACTGTCAAAATGCGTCATGATCCTCAAAGGGTTAATCGAAACTTTACACTACTTTCAGCACGAACGACAATGGCGATACATTGAGCTCTCAGGGATCACAGAGAAGACAAAGAAGCTTGATATGTTTGCTGATGGTAGAGAAAATACAAGTAATGAAGCGGATAAGGAACCTGAAGATGATGACCTATCATTGTATTACAGCCCGCAGGTACTCGTGTAGACATGCATAAAGTTTAACTGTCTTGATAGCGTAATGGTCAGTGCGCAGAATTTTGGTGTGAGTATCCTAGGTTCAATTCCTTAGAGTACCACATGTATTCATTAGTTTTATTGATTTAATTAATCAGGGTTATTTGCAAGTTAATCGGTGGGTTGGTGAAAATATGAAATGATAACCATTAATTACCACTTTTGCAGTTGTAATACAATCCTAGCAATAAACGTGCACTGCAGTACTGTTGCCATCTTGCTCATGTAGTGATGTACACCCTATGTGGTGGATTGTGTTCTTTTATTTATAAATAATTATTTTACTTCAGCGTTGTTTCCACATAGCGATTTTGATTCGTTGTTTTGTCTTTTTACTGTGTTCGTATACGTTTTGGTTTGTTTATTTTGCAAGTTTTACATTATAATCTCCAGTGAAACTTTATAAACAACACAACTTATGTTATTTAGAATATTATACTCTATGCCTGGCATATAGTGATATTGGACGCGAGACCAGAACCGCATTTCATGTGGACTGTGAAGCTCTCGGTCTTTAAATTTATGTATGTATGTATGTGGTGGTAAAGCTTCGCTGTGTGTTTGCCTGTTGAGACCGGAACCTCTCCAGAAGGTCTGGGACCTGGGAATCTTTAGCTGGGGACTTCAAATGGGCCTGGGTCTCTAGTTCTTCTCCTGGGCAACCTAGATATGTGTGTGAGTTTTTTATTTTTTTATTTTTGTTGCGTTGTGTTGTCACTGTTTGGGCTCTGTCTCGAGTCGGCCACCCCCAGCTATGGGGTATGTGCCTGAGTATGGTACATACATACATTTATGTGTGTATGTATGTATGTGTATGGTGATTTATAAGAAAGTTGATGACTTTAATTTATTGTATTTTCAGTTATGTTTTTTTTTACTTTAATAATATTGTTTTGCTAAAAATTCAATGTTATTTCCTCATAGTGATTTTTATAAGTTTGTTTGTCCTTCTATTGTGCTGTTTCTTATTTTGGTTTGTTTGTTTTCCAAGTTTTGCAATTTTGATTTATAACTAATGGGCCAAAAGTAAATCCCATTACTGTATAAATAGTGTACAGTCGGTTTAATTTTAGATGATGGTAAATTGAATCCTTTAGCAACTGATTTTTCAATGCTTCATGGAAAAATATGAAGCTACTATGTCACAGTGTCATATTAATTGATACGGTCTTTACCACCATGCACTCCCTGCTCAAGAGCTGGGCTATAGTCTATTTGCTGTAAGTAGGCCAGAAATCATGACCTCTAACCTCTAACTTAAAAAGGGCTAGAACAAATTGGCTGTAAATTTCCCCATCTATTCCTTGACTGACTCTTCCCAAATGGTAGAAATATTAGCTCGATTACTGTAGTCGTTTTTGAGTTACAGAGGTTAGAGGTCATGATTTTTCGCCTACTTACAGCGAATAGACTATAGGGTGGGTGCCCAGATGATCAGGAACTTCAGTAAACAGTTGCCACAGATTGCTAGACCACGCCGTTCACCAACAACATATTTCTTTACATATTCTTCGTAATAGCAGAGTTGATTAAACCGTCAGCTGGAATAACACCGAGAGTTGAGCGATCTCCGCCATACCCATAGCTTACTCTGACTGTTCCTTTTACTTACATATTTTCTAGATCTCGAGTGACGACGTCTCTTCCGTGAATTGACCTCCCTACTGCCAACCTAGAGGTTGGCAGATTGGGAGCCAAAGCGTCACATTTTTCCTTTGCCCCTCAACTTTCCCTTCATAATTGCTGAGGGACGCAGGGCCTCGGGTGGGGCTTTGGTATCCCGGGCGTTTCCGCACCCTCCTCAGTTCCCCGCCTTGGAGTGGCTTCGGTCACCTGGGTGTTGTTAGTGGTAAACAGGGAGGGTTTTGTGGGGTCTCTCAGTTATGGCCTTGGCCTTGCTCGGGACCTTGGGGCTGCTTGGCCAGACAGCCTGGGGAACAGCAACATCAACAACAACACCGACTCTAGGGGCGTACTTTCAATATCTTCCTCCAGGGCAGCATCACTTCTCTGGTGGTGATGGTGGTGGCAGCCAAGGAAGGGGAGGATATACTGGAGCTCTGTGCCACCACCTCCGGCAAAACCTCTCATATCGGTTAGTCATTCACGCTATTTGTTACACATTTACATACACCCTATGTGGTGGATTGTGTTCTTATATTTCATAACATTTTTATTTTAGTAAGTGTTATTTCCACATAGCAATTTTGATGAGTTATTTTGCCGTTGTATTGTCTTGGCCAAGTTTTAGTTTGTTTAGTTTGCAGGTTTTGCATTTTAATTAACATACAGGTCTCCCTCCATTTACGATTGGGTTACGTTCCTGAAAACCCGATCTTAAATAGAAAATTCATATAGCAAACCCTAAAATTAACGAAGTAAATAAGGTGGCGTTCTTGGACCAGCCAAAAGACAAACACACACACCTAAAAACCTATAATAATGTTGTAAATTGGGGCATCGGATAACGAGGGAGACCTATAATAAGAGAAATAAGTAACATGCTTATTATTATTATACTTACATACATACAAGTTTAAAGACCGTTTTTTCCACAGAGAATGTGGTTACAGCCTCACGTCTTTATGGCGGCTTTCCAGGCAACCCAATCAAGGACTGCCTCTGTTGTCAAGTTCTATATTTTGAGATCGGACCGAAGTACCTAATCACACGTCATTTTAGGTCTACCCCTGTGCGCAGTATTGTTTTGCTTAATCTTCAATGTGTTATTTCCACATTGTGATATTAATAAGTTTTTTTGTCTTTATATTTTTTGGTTCCTGTTTTGGTTTGTTTGTTTCGCAAGTTGTACATATTAAATTGTTTAACCGACCTATGTTTACAGTAATTTAAAAACACTTTTTCTCATCTTTCTATCCATCCCCTTGCCTCCACCACCTATATTCACTTGACTGAAATCCTTCAGACAAGTGGGGTACCTCTATTGTTACAATGGTTATAACTAAAACTAAAACTAAGAAAACAAAAAAACAATGGTTATAGTGCTGGTCTAGTAACTGGTTAGCCAGAGTTCAATCCCAGCAGTGAGGGTTTGGGATTTTTGTGAGAAGACAAGTTCAGTATCCAACCCCATTTTGGCTACTAAAAGTTAAAGTTAGATATCAAAGTTCCTAAATTAACAACCCCTTTACACTAGCTTATGCTAAATCCAGTTTGAAGTGAACACCGGTTGAGATACATTACTTGTGCCCATCAGTAACCAGTTTACAGTCAAAATAAATTTCATAAGATATATTCATAAAAACTCCTACTGGTTTTCTTTGCCTTTCAGCCAGCATGATGATGAACTCTGGGAAACTGGTGTCCAACACTCTGGCTGTTGATGAAGCTGCATCCCTTGAAGCCCACCTGAGTCTACTGGGGGTGACCAACTGTGTGGTGTCCTGCGTGCCACCTGCTGATATGGCACAGGTTAAGTAGCTAATTACAGTTGGTGGGATGGTCCTAGTAAATTACTTGCTCATGTAATGTACACCCTATGTGGTGGATCATGTTCTTTTATTTATAAATTATTATTTTGCTTAAGCGTTGTTTCCACATAGCGATTTTGATTAGTTGTTTTGTCTTTTTACTGTGTTCGTTCAAGTTTTGGTTTGTTTATTTTGCAAGTTTTACAATTTAATTCTCTCTCTCTCTCGCTCTCTCTCTGGGATTAGTTTGAAGGATAAGGTAACTACTGGAGAACTAAGGAGGAGATTGGGTATTAGAAGCACAGTATCACTGGAGAGGATGGATTATCAAAATTAGGTGAAAGGTTGCAAGCAAGAGCAATCAAAGTCCTCAATAATAAATAAATAAATTCCCATAATAACCCCCAAGACATTGGATAAGATGTATATGTATGTACAGTATATACTCAGACCCAATCCCCAATTTTTCTTTTTTGGATAAGATAGTGTCAATTAATTCTCCACCGTTTTCCTGGACTACCACAGAAAAAGGGTGGTAGTTTTCACCGCGTGCTACTTGATGCCCCGAGCTCCGGTGTTGGTGGGGTGCCCAAGAGTGAACAGAGGCGCCCCTGTTCCTCCCACCACCACCTAGACCTCATCACACGCCTGCAGAAGGACCTCATCGTGGCCGCCGCGGACTGTCTCAAGCAATGTGTCCACCAGAACTCATATCTCATCTATACTACCTCCTCCTTGCTGGTTAGTCAAAGAATAAATTATTATTGTTTTGTGGGGTTTTTCATTCATAATATTGTGGCTTTGTCTTTATATTGTGCTGTTCATGTTTTTGTTTGTTTGTTTTACAAGTTTTACATTTAAATTTAAATTTAATACCGTTACTGTACTCCATTGATTTTAGGTAGGCCAGAAATCGTGACCTCTATCCTCTGTAACTCAATATGGCTAGAGCAAATAGGCTGTACATTTCCACACCTATTATCTGGCTGACTTCCCAAACAGTAGAAATATTAGCTTGGTAACTCTAGTCCTGTGTGAGTTATAAGAAGTTAGGGTCGGGAATTCTGGCCTACCCATAATTAACAGAGTAGGCTATACCTTGTACTGTTGGTTAGTGTCTCGAGCAATGTGTACGGTAGCGCTAATTAGAGATCCTATAGTTATAATATATAGGATCTCTAGCGCTAATAAGTCATGTTTCAGCTGTCATTATGTTTGGCCCACTCTGTATTGTATTAACCTCTTCAGACTCATATGATGCAGAGGTTGCCAGATTAGCAATAAGAAATAGAGTTCTCTCACTCTTATAATTACCTCTCCAAAATTAGTTTTCTGCCCACAGCTAACTCAAAGACAACTGCAGAGGTTGAAGTAACTAAACTAAAGGTTTCTAAATACCCCTGATAGTAACAAAGGCTTTACAGTATCCCTAATAGGCTCAAAATTGCGTCATATGTCGGAGAGGGTTAATGTCTGTCAGATGTTGAATAGGGTGGATAAGTTTAGGAACATGTTTGTATATCTCACTCGAAACTAATAAATCAAGTTTTAGATATTGCCGATACCAATTATTGATCAAAACATACTTGGTGCCGACTCTGCCGAGACATCACTTATTAGGCCAACTGCACACCAATACTCATACCTTTGATGTGACATAAATGTTGGCCACAGGTTGAGGAGAACGAGTGTGTGGTGGAACACTTACTGAAGGAGCGACCAGAGTTTAAACTGGTGCCGACTGGGCTGGACATCGGCACTCCGGGCTTTACCACCTACGGAACCAGAAGGTATGGTCGACTATATTTCAGCTGATAGTACAGTATATTGAATCCCTTAACATCTGGTTTCTCAAAACAAAATTAAACATTTGAAACTACCACTCATGTCTTGTAGCCTATTGGGCTGCCCCACCCTAGGTTTACCCCTCCCAGCTGTTCCCACTATGTCCACAGACTTGCATCTCTTACATGGACTTGTTTACTATTTTGGAACAAAAATTATGGCAAACCAAAGCAACTGTGCATTATTTATCATAAGACCGGTAACTTGCTTTAGCCAGTAAAGAATATGGGAAGGGATTTTTTTTTTTTGTGAGCTATGCTCTTTAGACTAATGCAATGAAACCCTTAACAGAGGCAGCCCATGACAGGGTCGTCTGCAATTCCGCCATTTAGGACGTGAGAGTGTAACTCTAGACGAAACGGTCTTTAAACTTGTATGTACGGCAGCTCATTCGTTATTGAATAATTCAAGTGAAATATCTCATTCTATTCAAAAGAAATATAAACGAACAACGCTGATAGAATTAATTGGCTGCTGTTGTTCGTAATTCCTTTGAAACTAACCAAATCAGAGCAGGTTCCCGGAGCGCATGGAGTACTGCCAGCGCATATACAGCCACCAACACCACCTGGACGGCTGCTTCCTGGCCAAGCTGGTCCGGGAGAGCAAGGTGAATGCCGAACAGTCCGCCCACGCCCTCCGCACCCTCCACACCCAGGACCAGCTCAGGCAGATATACAAGCTACAGGGACCAGCACAGAAGGAGGTCATATCTGCCTTGGATTTACACTTGTGAGTAGGAGGGGACGGGTCATGTGGAAGTTGTAGTCGGTTTTATTTCAGCTGGCGGTAAATGGAGTCCCTTAGCAATTGATTTGTTGATACTTA
Source organism: Paralithodes platypus (assembly GCA_032716605.1). NCBI lineage: Eukaryota > Metazoa > Arthropoda > Malacostraca > Decapoda > Lithodidae > Paralithodes > Paralithodes platypus. Next base: position 9,477,079 of record CM064510.1, on the reverse strand, counting down.
ACCCTTTGAGTACCAGGGATGTGTTATATTTTATTCTAGCTATATTTAGACGATATTACACAGTTTATGAAGAATGTGTGGTAGTTAAAAGGATTGGTCAAGATAGTTTGAAATCTTATTATTGCCAGGTCCTTCCTAAGCTGAATATAATCGTATAATGGCTGCCAGAATATGATGAAAAGTACGTCCCCGGTATTGAATGGGTTAATAAAACTATGTGAAACTACTTTGTCTCTTCATCAAATTAATGCCAAGTTTTCATAATTACAGTACCACCATATTTCACTACAAAAATCATCGTACGGTAAGAGCTGAGTAAACATGGCAATTTACTGTCGGATATGACAAAAAAATACACTAGTTTAGATTAGATTTGGGTAATTTAGACAGATGTAGAAGCTATACAGGGGTCGCTGTAGGAGAAGGATGTCTCTGTAAGGGGAGATTTATATTTATTTGTTATTTTGCAAGTTTTACATTATAATTTTATATATTTTTTTTAGTTTACACCTTAGACCTCCATCAAGCTTAAAAGAATACTCCCAAGACCCTCCTTTGAGATAAATTTGTGCCATTTTTCGTTAGATGAATGCTGCTCCTAAATTGCCATTTAGGTGTCGATGAAATCAACACCTAAATGGCACAAAAGGTCTGAAAATCATCGCACTAATGGGGTGAATATCTTCAAATTGATTCACAATAAAAAGTGTGTAAATGGGATGATCATTTAATTTAAATAAAAACAAACAAAACATTGGAATGAATGTGTAACCCAGAGGAAAGCCGAGTCAAAAGGGGCAGTAATGAAGACAGAAGGCCTTTGAAATGCAGAATGGAGATTAATATAAAAAAAAAATTGGGAAATGAGCGTTGAATGGGGAAGTTTGTGTGTTTGTATGCAAGATGTAATGTTTTAGTACAGTACCTCAACAGAATAGGAAAGGTCGTGTATCTTTTTTTATTTTTTGGTAAATTATTTGGTTGTGGATGCAAGGTAAAACCATTAATGTTGGGAGTGATCACTTTGTTTTATTCTTTTAACATTAAGGCTTTTACTATCCTTTCCGTTCATTTATTCTTAAAAATAGTGAGAACTCTATCAATAGAGTATGGCAAACAATTATACTATTCTAGATGGATATTATTTTCCAGTCTTGTACAGTACATGTGAGTAGCCTTTGTATTTATTGTAACATATTTTGTAAAGGATATACATTAGTAAACGTATGGAAATGTAAACCTTGCCACTTTTTTTGTATTTTGCATACCCACTTTAAATACTGTACAGTATACTACAATGTATTTCCATATCATGTTATATACTGCTGTTTGCGGATGACACAGTTCTGATGAGCTATAATGAATGGGAGTTGCAGGGTCTGGTAAATGAGTTTGGAACAGTGTGCGAATAACGGAATTTGAAGGTAAATGCGGGGAAGAGCAAGGTTATGGTCTTCGAAAGGGGTGAAATCACAGAGTGTGAGGTGAAGCTGAACGGTCAGGCTATGGAGATCGTCAGCTCTTTTAAGTATCTGGGCAGTGTGTTGAGTAAAGATGGGACTGTGGATGAAGAAGTGCGGGAGAGGGTGCAACAGGGGAAGAGGGTTGTAGGAACGTTGAAAGCATTAACAAGAAATAGAGCGGTCAGTATGGAAGTGAAGAAGTCCTTGCATGACAGTGTGGTAATCCCGACACTAACTTACGGAAGCGAAGCATGGACGTTCGTGGAGAGACTCAGACCAAGAGTGAGAGCGGTGGAAATGAGTTACTTGAGAAGTGCGTGCAGAGTTACATGGAGGGATAGACAGACGAATGAGGAAGTAAGGAGGTGTGGTGTGGAGGTAGATGTGCTGGAAAGTGTGAAAAGGAACAACTTGAGATGGTTCGGCCATATGGAACGTATGGGAAGCGAGAGAATGACTAAGAGGGTGTACAAGAGCGAGGGAGAGGTGGAAGGATGGAGTGAGGAAATATATGAATGAAGGCGGTGCTGGTTGGGAGGAGGGGTGTCGACTGACTGGGGACAGAGGTGCTTGGGGGCGGTTCATTCATGGCCACCCATGATGAATACTTCATCACCATTCTGCACAATGTTCGAATCACTTGGGCGCACGTTGTGCCGCAAAGTGCTGGTTAAACGCTCACATGATTCTATCCTCAGAAATTCCTGTCTCGCCGTGTGAAGAGCATTCAAGTTATCCCTCACAATGCATGATGGAGGTGTCCCCAACGCAGGAGGATCATTGGCCCATACACTAGGAAACAGGGTTGTAGCCAAAAACAAGCTGGTTAGGAGAGAAGCCCGAATAGTTTGTAAGGGCATTTCTCGCAGAAATCGCCCAAGCCAAGGCCACCTCTAAGTCACGTGTATCTGCCATGACTTTCCTCACAGTATCACCTATCACCGCATTCTTACGTTCACAAACTCCATTGCTCCAAGGGCTCTCAGCAGCTGTAGCCATAATCTTTATGTTAAAAGCCTCACCTAGCGTCCGCATATAGCATTGTTAAATTCACCTCCATTATCGGTAAGAAACTACCTTGGTGGTCCAAACACATTAATCCAGCTCTGAAACACTCCATGAAGGATGGTAGGGGCACACTTATCATTTATTACTACTGCACTGCAATATATTGTAGCCAAGTCAACCATAACCAAAAAATAATATCTCTCCCAAACCTTTAACACTTACGCTGTGGCTATATTTGGGCTATTTAGGGCATATTCAGGCACTCCTGAATGATTAATCAAGCATCTGCATTAAATGAACTGTATTCTGCCGAAAACTAGGCGAAAATAGCTTCAAAATGAGACCAGAACAGGCTTCGTAAGTGGCGGAGTTCACCCGCAGCCGTGCCATAGACATGCGGGGAAACCTGCTATTTATTAGCACTCGCTCGCTCGGCAACACTTGTGAGAGGCAGTGAGACACCTGCGCAAGACATACTCTCCCTCAGTGAGCCGCTCACTGCTTGAGGGTCGGAGGTGGGTCCCTCACGCTCCCGCCCACTGACATTCGATTTATACGGCTTTTAAAAGCTTTTAAAGCCTGGAAATTGCTGTAAAAATACAGAATAGTATAAATGTTGCGTCTGCTACCACCGGCGCCAACACCGTGAACGACCGCAGCAGTGCAAGTACTGGTACTGAGCTGGATACACAGGCCTAGTTTGCCTTTTTCCAGAGGATCTACTGTAAGAAACTAAGAAGTAAATTGCCAGAACATTCCAGAACGTCACCCGCAGCCAATGGGTTAAGTCCATAGCTACAGTCTCACCAACAAAAATATGGCACAGACAGGACTTCATGTCATAACTCACTTCAGTAACTGCAGACATGGCCAACTGTCTTTCATTATCAGACAAATTACAAGCGGACAACAGCATAAAGGCCTTCACTGCATCCGGTAAAGTCACATCCTGTTGCAAACATTTAAAATACGTACAGTATGCTCAAACTTGGACACAAAGGTACGTATATTCCTGTCACTAGACCGTAGATTATAAATTTCATGGAGTGTTTCGGAGCTGGATTACTGTGTTTGGACCACCAAGGAAGTTTCTTACCGATAATGGAGGTGAATTTTACAATGCTGATATGCGGACGGTATTTGAGGCTTTTAACATAAAGATGGGTGTTGTTGCAGTTTTTACCATCATGCAATCCCTGCTGAATAGCTGGGTTAGGGTGGGTGCCCTGATGATCATGGACTTCAGTGAACAGTTGCCACAGATTGCTAGACCGCGCTGGTGTCTGCCAATAGCACACTTGGCTGTCCCCCAAGACTCGAACAGTCAACCTCACGGTTAGCAGAAGAGTGCTCTACCAACCGCGCTACAGCCTGTCTTGTGTTGTCCCTATTCGGGCTGTCTCATATCGGTGACCCCCAGCTGCGGGGTATGTGCCTGAGTATATGCATACATATGTCGTGTTATGTGCCATTCAGTAATGCATTTTTTTTTTTTTAATTGACATATATATATATATATTTTTTTTTAAAGTTATCTGTGTCCTGCCTGAGCAAGGTGGTCCATAGAAACAGAAAATACAGACAAATAAGAGAAATAAAAGGACCACTCTTTTTTCACATACTAATTGTTTTGCCATTTGGAGTACAGTAGTAAGATAAGCTGCAATCTGGCCCCTCAATGTTTGGTTCACTCTAATCACTTCACAGGTGCTTAGTGTATAATATCCTGCCCCACAATCCACTTCACTCCAACTTGCGCTAACCAGGACACATCTTTGACCCTCATGGATGCTCTAGCCCCCTTTCCCCAAGGTGTCTCAAGATTTCCTCCTCGGTCTTCCTTTCACACCCTCTACCTTGACTTACTTTGAAGAAAGGAACAAAGTATATATAATTATCACCATCATTTTTGGGGGCATAGGGCTAGGAATCCTCCATTGTAAAATCCTCCTACTCATTGAGACGGGTGAGGGAATGCAGAAGTGGTCCTGGACCCAAAGAATTGAAACTTTAAATGATGTTTCTGTTTGGGCTCTGCCAGATATGGAGTGTGTGCCTGAGTATAGACATGCATACATACATCATTACCAATTAAGGTTATAAAACTTGCAATATTAAAAATACTTTTATTTTTGTACCTGCATGATTATAAATGCAATAACTGACATAACAAATTCTCCAGATAATTGTCATACAATATTAAAAATTATTTTATTTTTGTACCTGCATGATTATAAATGCAATAACTGACATAACAAATTCTCCAGATAATTGTCATACAAAATCTTACATACGTCCCAGTTTTAGTTTGTTTATTTTGCAAGTTTTACATTATAATATCTTGTCACTGTCGTCTTGGTTAAGATACTTTTAAGGCAATGCATAAAACAGTTGAAATTTTTTTGTATCACTTTGACATGTTAAGACATACCCAAGCATTACATTAATCATCCATTAAGCAAAAGACACCATTACCGATAACCAAAAGCATATACTGACCCAAAATAAGTAAATAAAAGTATGACTAATAAACTATCATGACCACTGTATTGGCACTATAATTGGTCCCAAAGTAAAAAATGACTGTATGAGCTCGACTGTTCCTCCTGCTATATAAAATCAGTATAAGATCAAAAGTCTATCACATTGAAAACCTTCCACCATAATTGATGTAGACACAGCCATCGTCAGATAAGCCCAGTATTCCTAGACCAATCCATCACTGCCGGTGGTAATTACTGTAGTTTTATTGTATTCCTAGCCAATCAATGATACCCTATACCCTGTTCCAAATAAATAGGTCAAAACACACAAACGACTAGGGTAATCGAGCTAGTATTTCTACCATTTAGGAAGGGTCAGCCAGGGAATAGGTGTGGAAATTTACAGCCCATTTAAGTTACATAGGTTAGGCTTCAGGTTTTTTGGCCTACCTACTTGGAACAAGTAATATCGACTGGCTATAGGAATACAGTAGAACTACAATATTTACCACACAATGATTGGGGTTGTCTAGGAACACTAGCCTAAACCCAGTATCACACAAGCACCTTCTCCCTATACTTTTATCAGCAATTCTGGTCAGGCTACTTTTTAACCCCTTCTGTACCGGCGACGTCCTTTTAACTTTGCTCTGGTTACTATTAGACCATTTTATTTACTTTAAAAAGGGCCTCCAGTAACTAACAGGCTTTGAACTACCTCACTCAACCATTTTTACTACCACAGAGGGCGGGTGCCCAACCCCGAAAGGAGTTGAAATAGGGGAGCTATTCCCCCGCCAAAGGTGGCTTTCTAGGGCCTTTCCTAGCTGATGCTGAGAGGATTGGGTTCTAGTCATGTGGTGATGGGCTGGTGTATCCGAGTGAGAACTGAGCGATCTCTGCCATACCCATAGCTTACTCTGACTGTTCCTTTTACTTATATATCTTCTAGATCTCAAGTGGCGGCGTCTTTTCCGTGGATTGACCTCCCTACTGCCAACCTAGAAGTTGGCGGATTGGGAGCCAAAGCGTCACATTTTTCCCTTACCCCTCAACTTTCCCTTCATAATTACTGAGGGGCACAGGGCCTTGGGTGGGGCTTTGGTTTCCCGGGCGTTTCCGCACCTTCCTGCCTTGGAGTGGCTTCGGTCACCCGGGCTTTGTTAGTGGTAAGCAGGGAGGATTTTGTGGGGGCACTCGTTTATGGCCTTGGCCTTGCTCGAGACCTTGGGGCTGTTCGGCCAGACAGCCTGGGGAACAACAACAACTACCACAGATCCCTCATCTGCACAAAATTGTCTAAATATAGCTAGAATGAGATTATAAGGATGTCGCTGGTACAGAAAGGCTTAATTGTTATGGATGAAAAGTTCACGATGAAAGCTCTCCTGTGATACTCTTGTTAACTGAAGGAGGCTTACTTTAAGCGGATAAATGTGATGAAAAACCCTGAAAAGTATTTCATACCATTCTATGAAACACCATTGCACGTGGCACTAAAACAATAAAACTTATCCGCCTACAGAAAAGACTAGATTGTTTTAACAGGCAGTCTATATGTACACAGCCTGTGACTCGCAGAGCGCATACCAGCATTATTAAATCACTCCTCGATATTTCTTTCATAACCAAGGTTTACCAGATTCCTAACATACAAATAAACATACCATATATACAATAAGTTAAGAAATAATTAAAACCTCAACTAGTAAAATAAATACATTATGCACAATAATAAATTAAGCCACTTGTCAATTTACTGCAATGTATAATTGTAATTTACTTAAACAAATTTTCTTTTCTTCCCAAAAAATTCTACATAAAAACTTTTAACATTCACAACTTACACTACTGTTGCATAGCATGCAATTAATGAGCAAAGCAATTATACTTTTTTATATTTTTGTTTTTATAAATATATTGCCTCTAATAATAGCATGAAGCTTCTGATCTATCCGAGCAGTGCTAAACATGCCTGATATGTATGATTATGGCCACTAATTGTAAGACACTCAATATAGGTAAACTCCAGTAACATAATTGACCACTTGCGAGTTTCGTTCTATAAGGAAGTTAGAGGTGTAGACATCGATAGTAAATAGAAATACAATAATAATGTATGTTTCTGATGCCTAAAGAGTATGTTGAATTGGGTTTATGCATTTATATATGAACTACAACCATATTTTAGCTGGTAATTTTGCTAAATATCGATGTCTACAACTCCAACTTCCTTATAGAACAAAACTCGCAAGTGGTCAAATGAAGTGATCCATCTTTAAGACCCTAGTGTAATATATGGGATACTTTCTACTTCATTGAAGACTGTAATGCCAAGCAAGGACAATCAAGCCTTACCATGCGAGTCATACATTCCTTGTCTTCTCATACGCGCTGACTGGAACATGCAAGTCCCCCACTAATGCCCTAATTCATATTCCTTTTGTCTCGAATGCCATTACTGTAACATCCAAAGCTTAACAATGCATTTAATTCACTGAAAGACCTTTCAAAACTCATGACCCCAAGTCAAAGTTTTGATGCATCATTTTACAAAACTTTCTTGGAAATAAATCTGGTTGAAGTACAGAACATTCCTATTGTAGTTTCTCTTAAATACTTTTTAAAACCCCTTCAATCAGACGAGTATTAACTTTATCGATGCAACTGCTAAATATTTTCACTCGGCTTAGGAAGACATATAGGAATCAAAGTGTTAAAGACTTGACTAACCCAATACACTTGACAGGTCGTTCCATGATTAAACTTGTCAGGGGATAGCTAGAACATTGGCATCATCTAAATTAAGAACAATTTCAATCCACATACTCTACTCCTAGTCTTGCCTTTTCATCGGTCTTAGGAGGCGTTAGCATGGTGACAGACACGTCAATCATCTCGGGACTTTTTCTGGAGGAAGACGATCGAATCTGGTTCAGTCGAGATTGTGCCCGTTCCTGTAACAAAAAGGCTTTGATAATATAAAAGGACAATTAAATATTTGTTATATGTACACCGTCCCTGCTTGGACTCTGTCTCGAGTCGGGCCACCCCCAGCTATGGTGTATGTGCCTTTGTATATACTGTGCATACATACACTGTACTGTACTACCAGCCAACATCCTCACAATTAGTACAGGATAGAGCATTACCCTGAAATGATACTGCAGTTTATAAAGTTTTTAATGCTGTGCACTCTTTGATTAACAGGTCTAGTGTGTGCCCTTATTTAAAGGATTTAACTAGACATTATCCAAATAAATTAAATAATACAAGCAAGAGGAAGACCGGTGGAATGCTTACGAGTTAAAGGCAAATAAGCTAAATAAAGAGGAAGAAAATAGCATAACAAAATCATATGACGTGTCTGATCAGCAAAATGCATGCCCTGGCCACACAGTTTGGAGAGGGAATTATTATGTGAGAAGACGAGGTAAAAGACAATTGCCGACTTACGAGTTTCGTTCTATAAGGAAGTTAGTGCCGTAAACATTGTTATTAAACTTAAATACAATAATTAAAGTAGATGTCTAATGGATACAACGTATGTTAAATTTAGTCGTATGTATTTATTAATGTACAACAACCGCATTTTAGCTGGTAATTCTGCTTGATATCAAAGTATAGAACTCCAACTTCCTTATAGCCTGAAACTTGCAAGTGGTCAAATATAGAAAGAAAAGTATCCCGTATATTATTGTATATAGACTGAAGATACACTTCATGACGAATAACCAACCTAGGAGACAGTAGTTGTTGTTGTTGTTCCCCAAGCTGCCTGGCCGAACGGCCCCGAGCAAGGCCAAGGCCCCCACAGAACCCTCCGTGCCGACCACAGTAAAGCCTGGGTGACCGAAGCCACTCCATGGCGGGGAGCTGAGGAGGGTGCGGAAACGCCCGGGAAACCAAAGCCTCACCCAGGGCCCTGTGTAAAAATTATGGTGAATGCAAAGCAACCTGAGAAATGAACTATGGCTGAAAAGGATGATTAACCACCTGAGAAGTTCACTCCTAATCGGATCCTCATTATTTAATTGAACAGTCCAAAACTATTAATTTCAGATTAACTTGCTCATGTAGTAGTGTACACCCTATGTGGTGGATTGTGTTCTTTCATTTCATAGATTTAATTTTAGTAAGCGGTTTCCACATAGCGATTTTGATAATTTGATTTGACTTTATATTGTCCTTGTCCCAATTTTGGTTTGTTTAGTTTGCAAGTTTTACATTTTAATTTATTTAATTGAACAGTCCAAAACTATTAATTTTTAGAATAGCACTGGTCTTAGGTATATCCTAAGCCCCTTTATTAGCGGCGCACAACTTATGTCGTGTGAAAGAAATTTGGACTAAGTGGCGGTTCACAACGTATGTCGTGTGCCATTTTCAGCACGTACAGTAGGGTCCCGCATAAAACGAGTCGATTAAAACGACCGACCTAAAATTCGCTTTGTACGAAATATCGTCGCTTTGTATGAAATGTCGTTCGCTTTGTACGAAATATAGTTCGCTTTGTACGAAAAATTTTCGCTAACAGTGAAAATTGACGATATTGCGCCACCAAAATGCTGTGTTCACATAAAACGCCCTCGTTTATCGACCATAAACTCGTTTTATGTGAGACCCTACTGTATGTTGCTGAGAGAGAGAGATAAGTGGTGGCAGGAGAGTAGCAAGCGTATGACTGCTCCAGACCAACGCGGTGGACCTACTGACATGAATCCCACCCTCCCCCACCCTCACGCACTCGCTACACAGGGAATTATGTAGGGAAACTACCTAATTACATGGTTTTTGCACTCGTGTTGCGCGATCATTGCAAGAAAACTAGCGGTCGTACAAGGATGGTTGGGGTGTCATTGGAAAGCTCTGTTTATGCCCTTTCAGGGATAGATACTTGTTTTACGCTCTGAGTCTTATTTAGGCATGAAAATTATCACATAAACAACCCTATTTAGGGTAAAAACACCCCGCTGGGCGGTACATATAAATTACCGCCTAGGCCGCTCGTTAGGTGTTAAATTGTCTAATAGAAAAAATCTGATTGAAAGATATAATATGTAATTGAGAAATTGTAGTTATACCAACAATCAACCCAAAAATTAACGAAACCGAATCGTACGCTAAAAGTATTATTAACTATGTACAGTAGTCACAAAAAGATTACGGTACATATTTGAATTTGTGAACTTTTAAAGACAAAATTTGAAACCCTATGTGGTGGATTGTGTTCTTTTATTTATAATTATTGTCTTTTTACTGTGTTCCTTAAAGTTTTAGTTTGTTTGTTTATTTTGCAAGTTTTACAATTTAATTAAAAACATAATAAGACATTTCAGTCTCGCTTGGGTTCGATACAGATTCAAATGGGTGCGTAACTACAGTGCTCCCAACTGTACATAAGGTTTTAATAGGAACTCACCAAGTCCTCCAGGTCAATTGAATGGGTCTGAATAAAGTGCATATTATCCTGTGCCACCATGCTGAAGGGCTTGATCTGTACTGGTGCCAACTCGTGCACCGTGACGGCAAAGGCGGCCATCCAGTCGTAGCAGTCCTTCATGTCTTCCAGGGAGTAGCCGGAGACTTTGGTGGCCAGCTGGGGGGACAACAGGTGCCACAGGGCCGTCGCTGACAACATGCTTGAATCAAAGCTTAAACTGGTGATGTCTAGCATACACAGATCCAGTAGTCTCACAACCTGAAACAGAATACAAAATGTAATTGTAATCCACAAATTGTATTGGGGTCTACCTATCTCCATGGGAATATGGATCACCCTGTGTATACCTCATGACAGTTCTCCAAGACACAAAGTAAATTGGTCTCAAAGATAGTTTGTATATTGAAAGCCTAAAGTTGCCATGTACAACAAAGTGTATTATTAATTAACTCTTTCACGCACTGCGGGACGCGATAGCGTCCTTAAGGGATACTTTAGACCTTTGTGACCATCACAGGTGTTTAGAAACCTTTAGTTTAATTACTTCAACCTCAGCAGTTGTCTCGGTGATTTGTGGGCAGAAAACTCATTTTGGAGAGGCAATTATGAGTAAGAGAATTCTATTTTGAATACTAAACGGCAACCCCCAGACCTGAAAAGGTTAAAGATATACTGTACATTTATGCAAGAGTGTGTGTGACACTGACCTGTACAAATGTGAGTGGAGAGTAATATGGGTAGACAAATGTTTGGTGTGACTCCTCCTCCTCCTCTTCCTCCTCCTCTTCCTCTTGTTGCTGCTTCTGGCCCAGCTGTAGGTAGGTGTTGAGCCAGTTGATGGGAGTGATAGGTGACAGGTTCCACACCAGCTTCTACAATAACAATAAAATATTAGTAACATATTAATTTTCATACACATTTACATTTGTTTTAACCCGTTCCGTAATGGTGACATCCTTTTCTATTTATTGTGGCAACTATTAGACTACACAAATATTATTTAGAAAGTTATCTGTCTATGTGACAGTTTTGTGTTCTTTCATTTCAAAATTATATTTGATTAATGCGTTCTTTGCACATAGCAATTTTTATAAGTTTTTTTGCCTTTATATTGTGTCGTCCCTATTTTGGTTTGTTTATTTTGCAAGTTTCAAAATATAATATCTAAAATACTAGTTACAATTACTGTACCTTTAATATGACTAGTTCCTTTTCTAAAATTTGACTCTCCAAGCATGCTCCATCAGTGACGTATGCAAATTCGTTCAGGCCTCGCGGGTATATTTCTTCTATTTTGGCGGCTATGAACAAACATGTTATACCTGAAATAACATAGAAATGTATCAGACATATTGTAATTATGTACAGTACATATTCATATTTCTTCACCAACCAACCTTACTTCTAAACTTAACTAATGAAATCAACAAATACATGTGGCACTCCAAGGACTCGAACCTAGGATACTCACACCGAAATTCTGCGTATTTATGCATTACGTTTTTTCTTTTCTTTTTAATAATGTCAGTCCCCCATTATTCTAAATTATAATAATTAACCTCAAAATGTGCTTTGAACTATTTCCATTATGTCACTGATGTGATATAAATGTGAATGAAATTAAAAAAAATTCAGAAAAAATATAACTAGAATAGTAGAGCAGATTATTAACTATGCAATAGTTGATTTATCACCTGATGGTAAATTGAATCTAACTTATTAATGACAATTACTGACAAATATAACTGCTAGATCTCTTTATAATTCAAAGTTTTCATAATCAATTATTATGTTCCCTCCACCAACCAACTTTACTCCTAAACTCGATTAATCATTAATGAAAATTACTGGCAAATTACTGGGGCGGGTGCCCAACCCCGAAAGGGGTTGAAATAGGGGAGCTATCCCCCGCCAAAGGCGGCTTTCTAGGGCCTTTCCTAGCTGATGCTGAGAGGATTGGGTTCTAGTCATGTGGTGATGGGCTGGTCTATCAGAGTGAGAACTGAGCGATCTCTGCCATACCCATAGCTTACTCTGACTGTTCCTTTAACTTATATATTTTCAAGATCTCAAGTCTCTTCCGTGGATTGATCTCCCAATCTACCAAGATTGGAAGCCAAAGCGTCACATTTTTCCCTTGCCCCTCAACTTTCTCTTCATAATTGCTGAGCAGGGGTGCTATGGGCTCTCTGCGAGAGGGCTGGTTATCACACAGAGGCCCACGTCTCTTCAACAAACTCCCACGGCGAGTAAGAGACATGAGGGACATCTCGTTAGACAACTTCAAGAGAGCCCTAGATGTCGAACTGCAAAAAGTGCCAGACGAGCCCATCCTCGCAAGCCCTGTCGCTTCAAACAGTCTACTGCACCAAATCACCACCCATAACGAGGGGCGTCGCGCGCTCCTTGGTGCCGCTAGAGGAGCGGCGAACACATCCAAAGGTAAAGGTAAGAGGCACAGGGCCCTGGGTGGGGCTTTGGTTTCCCGGGGGTTTCCGCACCCTCCTCAGCTCCCCGCCATGGAGTGGCTTCGGTCACCCAGGCTTTATTGTGGTCGGCAGGGAGGGTTCTGTGGGGGCGCTCGGTTATGGCCTTGGAATTGTTCGGGGCCTTGGGGCTGTTCGGCCAGGCAGCTTGGGGAACAACAACTGGCAAATATAACTGCTAGATCTCTTCATAATTCAAAGTACAGTATTCATAATCAATAACATATTTGGCCCTACAATCATCATATTTACCTGAATAATCAAGATGGTGACATGGCAATTTACTGTCAAAGCAGAATGCTATGTACCGTTATTAATTTAGAAGAATTAAAGATATTAAGAGTAGGTTTTTAGTTTGCTCCCTAGACCTCCATCAAGTTTTATAAAAAAAAAAAAAAAAAAAAAAAAATAAGACCCCCACCCCTTGAGATGAATGAGTAAATATTTCGGTAGAAAAATGTCCCAGCTAAAGGCCGGTTCCTCCTAAATTACAGGCTCGGTGTCGCTCGCCAGGAAAAAATAGACATCTGTAAATGGCACAAAATATTTTATAATAGACATAAATGGGGTTAAAGGTCTTAAAATCACCAAACTAATGGGGCTAAGCTAAACCAGCCTAACATGAGGGAGAAGGGGATCCAGGAAAAAAACTTCTTAAGGGAATATCTCTTATTAACATACCTATGAGCTGGAGTTGTTGTTTTGGGACGTTTTCTGTTGCTGTCAAATACCGGTCGATGTAATCTACAGATAAGTAGTAAGTTTCACGCTGATATTTGAACACCTCGCATACCTGACAAACAAAAAACAAATTAATATGTAAAACTTGGGGAAAAAAACAAAACCACACAATATAAATATAAACTTAACCCACGAAATCCGAGATGCCTCATACGAGGCATAAATATGCGGCTAAAAAGCGCCACTAAAATCATCATAACACAGCAAGCACTTGTTGTAGCGATGTTATCTCAACGGCAGTCTACAGAAAACAGAGTTCTACAATATGCAATTGAGTTGACTGCTCTAGGTGGTCTCAATCAGTAGCTACTGAATTATGAAGCTTGCCTTTACCCAAATGGCCCAGGACACACCGATCGGGATCATATAAGGCCTGGATTTCATGGGTTAAAATCACTACAAGGAAATTGGGTTACAAAGATTTAGCAAATCAATGATGTGAAAAAGAAAAAAAAAGCCCAAACTATGAGCACACATATTTACCTCCGTCAACCAGTCTAGTAGTATCCCCCTCATGCGTGCCTGTAGGTGTGGATGCTGGGCTAGGTAGTTTTCGCAGCGGGTATAAAGTTGGTCTTTCCGGCACATAAGCGACCATACTTGACCCTGCTCTGCCCAGCTTAGTTTTGGTAGGGGCTGTTTTCTGGTTGGAATGGGGGCGGTTATGCAGGTCGTTACTCGGAATCTGAAGTAAGGGAAGTTCGAGAATGTATTAGGATACATACTATATAAGAACATAAGAAAATGGGAGTCTGCAAAAAGACGATCGGCCCATACAAGGCATATCCCTGTCACACCCAACCCCAATTACAAGGCCCAATTATAGACCCATCTCCCTTTATAATGTTGTCCCCTTCTATTGACTAAAGGCCTGCCCCCTCATATATATATTGTAATTAATGATTATGGTATTAGCAATGCATAATCTAATGACCTCGTTAGAGAATTAATTAACTTGGCTTATTTAAATCCTTGGCAATCCGATGAAGAGATATACATATTTTTTGGTATAGGCTACTGGTAAGTGATTTTTATTGGAGAGATGGAAGGGAGGTAGGGATGGATGGAGAGAAATGGGGGATGGGAAGGGAGTGCTGTTTAGGAAGGATCTGTGGTATTTAAAGGTTTAGTCAAGATAGTGTGTAAGTCTTCTTATTGCTAGATATTCATATACTGAATTAAAATGTAAAACTTGCAAAATAAACAAACCAAAACTGGGACGATACAAGATACAGGTAAAATAACTTATCAAAATTGCTTACTAAAATCACCTAATGGTGGCAAGAATAAATGAAATTATTAATGCTGATACATATATTTTTGGTCTGGTTGGATTGAAGCTTTTTATTCTTTACCTGATTTGTTTAGCTTGGAGGTTCCTTTAATTGTTTTTAGAATTAACTGCTATAGATTAACTTCCTTATGTAGTGATGTACCGGTACACCCTATGTGGTGGATTGTGTTCTTTTATTTCATAATTTTAATTTGCTTAATCATTTTTTCCACATACAGTAGTGACTTTGATTTTTTTTTTTTTTTTTTTTTTGCCTTTATATTGTCTAAATTGTCCTAGTTTGGGTTTGTTTATTTTGCAAGTTTTACAATAATTTAATCATATTCTTACTAAATTTACTATTTATGCATAAATTAAATTGGACTGAACATGAGAAAGATAAATAGTCGGATAAAACTATTTTAGGTACTTTTTAACTTTGATAATGTGGCTCAGATACATCCGCCACTAAAGCACTTGTCTAACACTGCCCTTAAATATATCTTATATCAATTCATATTTTTTCACCAACCAACTTTACTACTAAACTCAATTAATGAAATCAACAAATACATGTGGCACTCCAAGGACTCGAACCTAGGATACTCACACCGAAATTCCGCGCATTTATGCATTACGCTGTCAAGACGGTTAAAGAATTATGAACAAGCCTACAATTTATTATGCAGTTTAGAATCCTGCATATTAATCTGAGCATGTACATACATTCCAACTGTGTTATGGTAGCCTAATGTATAGACGAATGGAAGGAGTAATTAATGGGGCACTTAACGAAAGGTTTCTTACTTGTGCCATGCATCTGGTATAGGGTTGTCTGGGGTCAAGGATCGTTCCCTCTCCACGTTAAGGCTGGAGGTTACATCTCCAAGAGGCTGTGGCTGGGAAAACACAAAATAATTTTAATATTTAAGTAATTCAAATAAGATATATTCAGTATATACTGTACAGTACAAATATAGCTACAACTGTTATGGAAAACCACTAATAGTTTTGGAGAAGGATGGTGGCACAATATACAGTATAAAGTAGACCAAACATTTAGAGTATGTCTTGACAAAGTAGCCTTTAGGTGTTTCTGTCAATGAAGTGTAGGGGATATACTGTAGGTTGTATTAGATATTCTTAGGTTGCTATAAGATAGATGAAGTATATGGAATATACTGTAAGTAGTAATAGGAAATGTTCTAAGTGTAGATAAGAAGGGATCTGCCTTGTGTGGGCCAATAGGCCTTCTGCAGATTTCCATATTTCTTATGTTCTTATGGCCATCCTCCTGGAATGAACCAAGGTATTCAAGATGATAATACCTGGAAATATTATAGCTGTGGTACTGTGGGTGAGGGCTGGTCCTATCCAGAGTGAGGTTTGGCATCCTCTACCTAACCTTAGCCATTTATGTATGTCTCTTTTACTGTCCTACTTTTCCTTCATAGGGCAGGGGGCTAGGGATCATCCTCCCCTTGTAAAAATTCATCTACTAGACGTGACAGAGTAAGGGGCAAGGGAACGCAAAAGTGGTCCCGAACCCTAACGATTGGAACTTTAAATGTTGTTTCTGTTCGGGCTCTGTCTCAAGGTGGCCACCCTCAGCTATGGGGTATGTGTCTGAGTATATATATACATACATACTGTGTAGAGTGAAAAGGCTAGAAAAGTGGAAATGGATTTACTATAGGAGATATAAAGGCAGAGTCTAAGTACATACCGGTACTGTATAACTGATATTGGTAATTTCAGCATAGCAACAATCAAACTACCATACAACTGTAAAATTGTCGAACCAGATAAAGCATCAATCATCAAAATATGAAAAAAAAAAAAAACATCAACACAAATATTTAGCAATACTACACACCATATCTGTAGTATCCATACGGGCTTGCTTCACTTGACGATCATCATTGTTCTCGTCGGAGTTCTTTCTTTTTCGCGCTCTTAGAATAGCTGGCTTTGTTCTTGCAGGTAGTGCACCATTTCTAAGTCTGCAATAAAAAAAACACAGACTGTAAACAGAGTAAATTCACCTAAGAACACAAAGTGTGCAATGTTTTGGATCAGCTCATTAAAGAACATGAAATGATACCATCTTTGCAGTAAGCATATAGAACAGGTCACTCAACCAAAACTGTTCTGTGTAAAATTAACAATGATATAATATTCAACAGTTCAGGTAAATTCAGATCTATCTTTCAATGCACTTAAACTTGAAATGTTGGTTGAAGATTTGTAGACTTGCAGTGCTCAGGAATTTGCTATTTCCCCCATTTAACCTCTTCAGCCCCATGACGTCTTTTTTCCTTTCATTCTGGCTAAAATTTATTATTTTATGCATTTATGAAGAACCTATATTACTAAGAGGGTTTATCGAAATTGTATTTACCCATTTCAGTCATAGAGGTAGATTATAAGCTATAGAAAATTGTCTAATGATAACCAGAATATTAAAAATATTACGTAATGGTGGTGAAGGGGTTAAAGTAAACTGTCTGGCTGCTTCCAGAATGTTGTTATTGGTAGAGTATTATAGCAAGTTTCTTAGATGTAATGAAAACATGGGGTAGAGTAAAATAACATATTGAGTCAACTGTACAGTCATGGTTGTATAAACCTTAACACCTAATGATAAGAACAAGATATTGAGCATAAACTATAATCTGTTCATTCTAGGTTGGGTAGTAATTGCAAACTTCCACCTCTGTAGCTCAAAAAGGAGTATAGTAATCGAGCTAATTTTTCTACCGAATAGGAAGACTTGGCTAGGGAATAGGTGTGTACATTGACAGCCCATTTGCTCTAGCCCTTTTTTTGTTAGTTACAGAGGTTAGAGGTTACGATTTCTGCCCAACCTAGAATGAACGGACTACTGTATAGTGAATCCCAGTTGTTTGTTCATTGTGGCTAAAGCACTATGTCAAAATAGTTTGCCAGGTAACTATTACTGTAATGAGCACTACAAGAGTAATAAATTGATGTACAGAATAATAAATGCATATGCCGGTACCACACATAGGCCATTAAATACAGATATTACCTTTTTAAACTAAAGAGACAGTGAGCCATACCTTCTCTGGTTTTGAGACATTAGGGTGTGTGGGAAGCGCTGTGTGCTCAGGAAGGTCGGGTACGTTTTCTCAGGATCTGTCAAAATGCAATAAATAGCCATGTTAGTAATACTCTACTGATTAGAAATGTATGGACAAAATAAGCATTCATATGATTCACCATCTAAATTTGCTTGTCAAATTCTGAAAAGATATCTAATTATGATACTAATAATAATAATAATAATAATAATAATAGTTCTTAAAGCTAGCGCATGCTAAGCTAGCTAAGGATAGCTCAAGAAGGCCGATTAGGCGTATTTCCATTGGGGTCCTGTACCCCATCCCTTTGCTCATGAGGGATGGTAACGACTCAGTGCTTGTGAAAAATCTTTAATGCGCCGAGCGTGGGCGCGAACCCGGGCCTTCTGGGTGGAAGTCAGAGACGCTAGTCACTACACCAAGCGAGCCGCTTCTCCATCAACACCATACACCCATACGAAAAGGACAAATAGGGAGGAAGGTACTATATATGTAAGGATAAAAATGAAAGCAAATGAGACAGACAAGTAGTTACATATAGGCTATAAGAGATTTGGTAATTATAGGGAATAGCCTCGCACCCTTATTTTTCATGTTTTTTCCTCCAGATTTTGAGAAAGGAGTGTTTTCATGGTCTTTGTTATAATTCCAATGTGGGATACATGATGGGTTGAGGGGGGCTTTGGCCCCCCTCACCCATGAATTATTGAACTCGTCATCTATGTTGACAGCAGGGGGTAAATATCGATTATACTGCATATAGAAGGCGTTTGTAAACGGTGAGGATGTCCGAAAGAGCTCCAAGATTGATTAGAATGGGCGTTTTTTCTATTAATATCGGGTTTTATAAATGTGATCAAAATTATTCTCCCACAGTGAATTATACATTGAGTACAGCATAAGGATTCCATAGACCTACATTGTCCCTAATCAATTATGTACAGTATAATAAGGCTGCGAGCCTATTCCCTATAATCATCAGAGATTTTTTTGCAGTCATCATTTCCCGAGCTGAGGTGTCAGTGGGAAAAGTAAAAGGACCCCTTAGCCTGTTATAACTCGTGGAGGCCTGGAGCAAATGGATTTATAAACTTTAACCTATTTACTGGGCAACTCTGGCAAAACGGTATATATAATAACTTAATCGCTGAAGTTCTTTAAGGCAGGAGAGGTTGGGCATTAAAATTTCTTGAAATGCCATAATGAATACACATGAATGTGTGATGTTGGCAGTGAAGACTGAAAAGGGTTAAAGCATCAGGTCTTGATGGTGTAATGGTTAAGTGTTCAATATATGTACAGTACTGTATGTGGTAACCCAGGTTCGAATCCTGGAAGGATCACATGCTTTCATTAATTTCATTAGGTGTTATTAGGTATTATTGGGAGTTATATTAATAAATTAGATTATATATATGGGATGTGTGGAAAGATGTTGAAGTATGAAGGTAAGGGAGTGATTGAATGGATATGGAAAATGTGCATAGCCTACACTAGCATGGCAAAAAGGAAGTGCTAGAAGACTAGAAAAGTAGAAATCAGACATAATAGTCTCCCTATATTAGAGGAAAGGGGAGAGAGAGAGGAGTGTGTGTATATAATAGTTCCCCTATACTAGGGGAAAGGGGAGAGAGGAGTGTGTGTATGTGTGTTTTCTATGTGAATACATGCCACTGGAAGTCATGTTCCCTTAGCATAGTAGGGTAGATGTACTGATAGGATGGTGATCGAATGAGAGTGCAAGCAGAGGAATTGGTAGGTGATGAACAGAAGAAGCGGTCTAGACCAGCTCTTCTTGAGGTATGTTGTGGAGAAATTTCTGGAAAAGGGAAGGAAGTTGTATGCTGCCTTCATGGACTTGGAGAAAGCCAATGAGAAGAGTACTGTAATAGAGAAAGCTTGGTAAGTACCGAGTACAGTATATACAGAATAGATGGCAAGTTACTGAAACCAGTAAAGAGCATGTATGAGGATGAAAGGGCAGCAGCGCATGTAGAGGATGACCAGAGCGAGTTCTTTTATCTGGATGACCAGAGCGAGTTCTTTTATCTGAATGTTGGGTGACATAGATGTGTAATGTCCCTGTGGTGTGGTTCTTCAGTTTATTTATGGATGTAGTCATCAAACAAATACAAGAAAGAGCAGTGGATGTTGGAGTACCCCTGGTAAAGGAAGGGTGTGAGTGGAATTAGTTACCTGTGCTACTGTTTGCTGATGAATGATAATAAGTGGAATCTGCAGGGTTTTGTGCAAGAAACGAAACCTGAAGGTCAATGTGGTAAAGGGTAAGGTTATTGTCTTTGAGAGGGATGCAGTCACAGGGTGTGAAGCAGACTGGCCACCGAGACACTTTTCATATTTAGTCTCAGAACTAAGTTCCTTGATTTTATTTTATCTATCTATTCTATCTATATCTATCTATATGCTCAGGCCCAATCCCCATTTTGGGGGTAGCCGACTCAAGACAGAGCAAGAACAGGAAAAACACAAAAACAACATATAAAACAACAAATAAACACAGATAAAAAGCACAAACTCACACACCTCCAGGTCACCCAGGAGAAGACCCAGAGACCAGGCTCACCAAGGTCGCTCCAGCACTCCCCCGGCCCCCGATTTTATTTTATTTATGATTTTATTATTATTACTAAATATAAATCAGTCTATCTATTGCCAGAATCCAGAATCCAAAGGGGTGGGGAATGAATCTCCTACATGTGCCAAGGCAACTCATCGATGATTTAGCTTGTTCTGTTCTCTACAATGTTAAAATTATGCTTAGTAATTCCCATCATTCCCCTGGAAGTAATTAAATGGCCACAACAATCCAGTTTCATACATATTTTCCAGTATTGTCTCACACTCAACTGAAGTCCCACAACATGACCCTGGTTTTCCACCAATCCCCACCATGGTATGAAGTCAGGTTGAATGGACAGGTGTCAGGTAATAAAAAAAAGTCAGCCAATTAAAGTATTTGGGCAGTCTAACTTGCACTTGCATTGGGAAGGCGATAGAACAATGGATAGCGTCGTGGACTGCAGACCAAAAGGACCTCAGATGGAGTCTACGCCAAACGTCAGGGTTTTTTCCGAGGTGATCTGATCGTTCCTGCTGTTCTACAAATATCCTGGCTACACCAACACGTCAAGAATGTAGTTACCGGGTGTACCGCCAGTCTTGTTTACACTACGCGGACGCTCACCATCATGTTCCCGTCTATTTTGACTGCCTTTAGATACAAAAATACATTACCCTAACCAAACAACCTAACCTAACCTAGTATTATAGACTTATAAGTATTTATAGATGATTTGTCTTACAGTAGATCCTCTGGAAAAAGGCAAACTAGGCCTGTGTATCCAGCTCAGTACCAGTACTTGCACTGCTGCGGTCGTTCACGGTGGCGGTAGCAGACGCAAATTTTTTACTATTCTGATGTCGGTAGTGGTACACCCGGTAACTACATCCTTCCCGAAAACACCCCTTATATCGTCATCAATTAATTGCACAGAAGATGCCCAACCATATTCAAAGATGTTGTGAATGAACGTATAGATCTATCTATTGCCCGACGCCGTGATCCCCGAAGGGGTGGCCACGGACGAACCGCCCCCATGCACCTCTGTCCCCAGTCAGTTGACGCCCCTCCCCCCAACCAGCACCGCCTTCGTTCATGTACTTCCTCACTCCATCCTATAGATGCTCTCTCCAAAGCAAGTGACATAATATAAATAAGGTGTCATCAAAAGTGACAGAAAGGAAGCAACTAACACCTCGAAGCTCCACTGAGACCATCTAATGAGACACATATGAAGCACCCAACATCTCGAAGCTTTAACTGATAATCTCAGGGCCTCGTAGGCTACAGCCTACAGTCCCGAAGTTGAGAAAAAAAAATAAAAATAAATAAAATAAAAGTGAAGGATATTATTAGACTGCAGTGTTAGCATCAGAGGAGGGTTGGTGCTTGGAGCCAAAGGTGTAGTAGTGTGGGACAGGGCCCTGGGTGGGGCTTTGGTTTCCCGGGCGTTTACGCACCCTCTCAGCTCCCCGCCATGGAGTGGCTTCGGTCACCCAGGCTTTATTGTGGTCGGCAGGGAGGGTTCTGTGGGGGCGCTCGTTTATGGCCTTGGCCTTACTCGAGGCCTTGGGGCTGTTCGGCCAGGCAGCTTGGGGAACAACAACAACCTCTACCACACCTCTGGTCCAACAGTCCCCCAAACCCCCTTAAGTTAACACAAAATTAACCTAAAGTTACTGTCCTAAATATGCAGATTTAGCCTATATTTCAAGATCATCAAAGATTAGATGGCGGCCATATAAGAGGCAATTTGCCAACATTTTGTCGTCTGTGGAACCGAAACGGCAGTAATACCCTAATCTCTTGATCAATGTGCATGGAGGTAAGGGTCAAGGATCATACCTTTAACCCATTCAATCGTATGACTTGAATTTAGTTTATATTCTAGCTACCTCTAGACACTTATTTAGTTTATGAAGGACCTGTTAAAGGGTTGTTGTTGTTGCTGTTCCCCAGGCTGTCTGGCCGAGCAGCCCCAAGGTCCCGAGCAAGGCCATAACCGAGCGCCCTCACAAAACCCTCCCTGCTTACCACTGATAAAAGCCCAGGTGACCGAAGCCACTCCAAGGTGGGGAGCTGAGGAGGGTGCTCAACCCCAAAAGGAGTTGAAATACGGAAGCTATCTCCCCGCCAAAGGTGGCTTTCTAGGGCCTTTCCTAGCTGATGCTGAGAGGATTGGGTTCTAGTCATGTGGTGATGGACTGGTCTATCAGTGAGAGTTGAGTGATCTCTGCCATACCCATAGCTTATTCGGACTTCTTTTTACTTCTATATTTTCTAGATCTCAAGTGACGGCGTCTCTTCCGTGGATTGACCTCCCTACTAGGTTGGCAGATTGGGAGCCAAAGCGTCACATTTTTACTTTGCCCCTCAACTTTCCCTTAATAATTGCTGATGGGCACAGGGCCTTGGGTGGGGCTTTGGTTTCCTGTTAAAGGGTTTTTGTTGTTGCGTCGTTCCCTAAGCTGCCTAGCCGAACAGCCCAGAGTCCCTAAGGAAGTATTTATGGCCATGGCCACGGTCGGGCTTTCTCACAGAGCTCACAAGGAGTGTAGATTGTGTTGTTAAAGGGTTTATTAAGATAGTTTAGCCATTTGAGTTTTAGAGATCCTTCCTAATGTGACCTAAACAGTGGCATTAGAATTTATGTAAAGAATTCATTGTTTGAAGAGGACAAGACCAGGCAAGGAGGGATAATGCAGCAAAGAGCCTGCAATGATAGTGCTGCTGGGAGGGCTGTGGATGGAGGAAACACCAGTGCTACCAGCCCATGAACCAACGACCTCCTATCCCACTGCCCTCTCATAAATGGATCTCAACACGCTCTAGGCTACCTCTCCCTGGAAAGGTGCGGCCACAGAGATTACCTGGATGCCACAGGATTCCGATCTTACGGCTACTATAAGAAAGTGTAGGCTAATTCATGATCAATGTGGCTATAGGGGTAATAAAAGTGTGAGACTACAACAAATACAGTATATAAAAGGTATGTATAATATTGGTTCACTTGCCAGAAATTTAACAAGAAATTCCATTCAATCATCAAATGAACTTATAAAGAACCATCAAGTAATCCATGTACAGTACTGTACAAAATTTGGTACGGGCACCATTACAAAAAGATGTTTGTGTTACAGTTACGGTACTATCGGAGTTGGTGTTGGGCACGGAGTGAAACATAGGCCGAATCCATTGTTTTAGTCTTTATTATTGTCTATGAAAAACTTAAATTATGGCTTATAGTTCATATTTTGTCTTAGGTGATAAAATGGCCAAAACAACACGGTATAATCCTGTGTAGCGGGGAGACCTGTATATACTTCTCAACAATTTGGTAATGTTACAATATGTTTTAACAATTTACATTCATAAATAGTCCACTAATATACTAGGTTAGGTTAAGATATTGTTTAATGTTTCTTAGTAAATAGGCATCTGAAAAACAGTTCTCCCCGCTACACAGGATCTTACCAACGGTATCTAGACTAAATGCACCATTGCCTGAATGCACACCAGCCTAGTCTGAATGCACCAGCTGCCTAGACCGAATGACCCAGACCGAATGCACCAGTGTTATTGTAGACCTATAGATTACCAGGATGTTGGAATAAGTACAAGATTCATATAGTTTGAATATATTTTATTTAACATCAGTTTCTTAATGCTGCATTGTTATATAGGTTAATTACAAAATATACTTATCTAATAGTTTAAAAAATATAACTCTTATAAAGTTTTTAGTCGTAGTTGTAGCTGTTTTATACAGCTACAAATGTGTCATAGGCCTATATATGATTTCAATCTTCTACATGATCTGCTAAGTTACTGCACTGCCTCAAGTACTCAGATGTAATTATGTCGTGGTTTTCATAAGCAGTCCACAATTGCTTTAGCTTTTGCGGCTTTGACTTGTTTTTCTTATTTTGGATCCTACACAGCTTCTTCTGTTTAATCAACCTAACCTGCAGAGGGAGTAGCTTGGTCTCGTCAAAAAGTGTACTGATAAGCAGATAGAGATTCATCTTTTTACTGGGGGGCATTGTAATTAAGTCGATGGTGCCAACCTTCGACTTCATTGTTTGTTCTCACTAGTCTATTCAATGTTGACCAGGTAGATGGTGGACGTGATATGCTGGTTATCCAAGTCTTCTCGAGGTAGTTGAGGCGTTTATGGAGCTTCTTTTTGTTCATCATACTGTATTTGTTTCATGTTAGTTGCTATGAAGGAAAGCTACTAGAGTCAATTAGGAAAGCTACTAGAGTCAATTATTGCTAGGAAAATGAGAAACCACTTAGAAACATTTAACTTAATCAATTCTTCTCAGCATGGATTCACACAGGGACGTTCTTGCCTTACTAATTTGCTTAGTTTTTTCTCAGAGGTATATGAAGCAGTAGATAATGACAAGGCATACGATATTATATATTTAGATTTCAGTAAAGCTTTCGACAGAGTCCCTCATGAGAGATTGATGAGAAAGGTTGAGGCACATGGAATAGGTGGGGCGTTGTTGGGATGGATTAGGTCATGGCTAATTGGTAGGAAACAGAGAGTCAGCATAAATGGTACCAAGTCAGAGTGGGGAGCAGTCAAAAGTGGTGTCCCCCAGGGATCGGTATTAGGTCCCCTGTTGTTTCTTATATACATAAATGACCTAGATTTAGGTATAACTAGTAGGATAAGTAAATTCGCAGACGATACTAAAATGGGGAGATCAATTGATTCAGATAGCGATATAGAGTGCCTCCAAAGGGATCTAGATACCTTACATGAATGGTCAGTAAATTGGCAGATGAAGTTTAACATTGACAAATGCAAGGTATTAAAGATAGGGAAGATGCAAACAAATGTTAAATATAAACTAGCTAATTTAGAATTAGAAAATTCAGACTGCGAGAAAGATCTAGGTGTGTTTGTTAGCAATGATTTGAAGCCTAGAAAACAGTGTATAGGCGTTCGTAATAAGGCAAACAGGATTCTCGGGTTCATCTCTAGGAGTGTGAGTAACAGAACTGCTGATGTTATCTTAAAACTTTACTTGTCATTAGTGAGACCCCATATGGATTATGCTGTCCAATTTTGGTGTCCTTATTACAGAATGGACATAGATTCATTGGAGAGAGTACAGCGTAGAATGACAAAAATGATCCATAATATTAGAAATCTTCCGTATGAAGATAGGTTGAAGAAATTAGGTTTACATTCGTTAGAGAGACGCAGAGTTAGAGGGGATATGATAGAGGTGTTCAAGTGGGTTAGTGGGATTAACAAAGGGGACATGACAAATGTACTAAAGCTCAGTGATAGCGAAAGAACTCGTACCAATGGTTTCAAATTAGATAAATTTCGTTTCAGAAAAGATATAGGCAAATATTGGTTTGGTAACAGAGTTGTAGATGGGTGGAATGGACTACCAAGTGCTATAGTGGGATCTAAAACTGTAGGGAGCTTTAAGATAAAATTGGATAAGCATATGGACGAGAAGGGTTGGGTGTGAAGGGGGATCAGCCGGGTTGGGCCAATCAGCGCTCTGCAGACCCCCATAATCCTGCGTTAATCTCTAACCGTTTTGGTAAGATGATCCTCAGGGTATTAGAGTGTTGAGCCTATAATTGGGCTTTGTAATTGATTTGGGGTTGTGTGGGACAGGGATCTGCCTTGCTTAGGCCAATCGGCTTTCTGCAGACTCCCATTTTCTTATGTTCTTATGTTCTTATGAAGCACTGACTTCTTAAGTCACAAGTTTCTAGCTGACTTTTATTCAACTTGCATGAAATTATCTAGACAATAAGATATATATCTTATTGTTTAGATAATTTCATGCAAGTTTGAATAAAGGTCAGCTAGAAACTTGGGACATTTTTTATTTTAATACCACGAATTTTCCGAGTGTTTTTTATAAAAGAAATTGTTCATTTGCATCAATATATAGTGTTTGTAATTAATTAGAAATCTCGAGAAAACCTATTTTCCCCATTAGGCCTATTGATCGATGTTGAGACACGCCCCCGATAGTGATTTGAAAAGACATTAGCCTAATCTAACAACCTTACCTAACCTAGTATTATGGGTGGGGGCTGCTGCCCCCACACCCCCCGCTGGTTGAGTACTAATCCCTTAGTAAATAAAAAAAAAAAAAAAATTGGGTGTCGATTATACTAAGGTGAAAGAAAGTCGATGAAGTCCATGGTTTTTACTCTGCAATCTTCAGCTTTGATTGTACATTGATAACGGGAAAGTACCGTATTGACAACCTTGTTACGAAAATTAAATTTTAATACCATTCTTTTATATTAGGTTTTTCCGAGGGTTTAACATATTTTCATAATCATTATGATCTTTAGAGCTATCGATAACTGGAAGTACCGTATTGACAACCTTGTTACGAAAAAGACATTTTAGTACCATACTTTTTTATTAGGTTTTGCCGAGGGTTAAAACAAATGTTCTTATGATATTTAGAGCATATAGATTCAATATGTATCTTCAAATATATCAACAAAATTCATGGTATTAAAATAACATTGAACCGAAACTTGTGTCAACTGGCCATAAATTAGTTGGTGCATTGAGACCAAAAGGAGCGGTACATTTTGACTGGGAGTAGTGCATTGGGACCAGATATATGGTGCATTGGGACCTGACACACGGTGCATTCAGACTAGGGGTTGGTGCATTCAGGTAATGGTGCATTCAGTCTATAAACCTTACCGACAATGATAAATCATCTTATTTTTCTTGTATTCCTTCTCATATTCACACAAAATTGCTCCTTACACTCGACCGCCAAAATATAATAAGGAAAGTGTATAGGTTCAAACAAACTTCCTCATTGATCAACACTGAAGTTGTAATTGAGGTTGGTGAGATATACCGTAGCCAAATGATGGGAAAATTACTGTTTTGGTGCCACAGCTTATCTTGTGGTGAAAATATGTTTGGAAAATGTTCATTATTTGGACCAAAATCAGTTAGATCGATTTTTATGTGTTATAAATGGTAGGCTATGTTTAGCCTATAGTGATTATAACCATACCTTATGTCAAACAGGTTGGGAAATAGGTATCCTGACCAGGATTCAAACCCACGCACACCAGGTAGGCCTATATTTGGGAGAGTTGTGCACTGTAACCACTCGGCCATAAGCAGAGTGGGTACGGTGTCCAACTCTCCCAAATATACCTGGGGTAAGTGGGTTCGAATCCTGGTCAGGATACCTCTCTCCCAACCTATCATATATATTGGCAGCAGGGGGCAAATAACAGAAAAATTAGCTGTCCAACTCTCCCAATTATACCTGGAGTGAGTGGGTTCGAATTCTGGTCAGGATACCTCTCTCCCAACCTATCATATATATTGGCAGCAGGGGGGCAAATAACAGAAAAAATAACTGTCAAAATAGATGGGAACATAGCCGCAAAAGCACGACCGATGTAAAACATGACGACCGTACGCCCGGATACATCCTTCCCAAAACTAATTCTAGAGTACCATGTAGGCTACAGTAATTGTAACAAAAATGCATCAATGTATAGGCCTATAATAATGATAATAGTTCTTAAAGCTAGCACATGCTAAGCCAGCTAAGGATAGCCCAATAAGGCCGATTACGCATATTTCCATTGGGGTCCTGTACTACTAGTCTACTACCCCATCCCCTTGCTCATGAGGGAGGTAACGACTCAGTTGCTTGTGAAAAACCTTTACTGCGCCGAGCGGGGGCACGATCCTGGGCCTTCTGGGTGGAAGTCCAAGACGCTAGTCACTACACCAGCGAGCCTAGTTTTACAGCAATAGCCTAGGCCCAATTTTATTTAGATTACCGAATAGCCTAATGCATTGATGAACATCACACTCTAATGACCATGTGCATGTTTAGGGCTATTAGTATCAATATTTAGCTGAAATACCAGCTAGGCCTACAATAGTTGTAGAGCAAATGTAAAAAGATATTCAACAAACTTTCTAGCCATAAAAAGATCGCATAAATCCGGTTATTTCCACTAAATATCGAGGTCTAGTCTACATCTAAAACTACCTTAACGCCCGAAACTCGAAGTGGTCAAGTCTAGGCCTAGGCCTATTGGTATTTGCTTCGTTCATGACTGACCAAACCAGCCAGCAAAGTAATATTGTAGTATGAGCTGTTGAGCAGCTAGTATTAGGCTACTAGGCCTACGTCTATTTTACCTCCGTGACGTAATTATATATCAAATAACCAATAACGAACTTATAATGGGTTTAGAATAGGTCAACAAAGTCCAAAAGAAAATTTAAATGGCTACAAGAGTGGGCAGAGTCAGCCAGGTGTTGATACGTCAAGGGCGGCAAGTTTGCCCGCCAACTCGCTGGACCCCCCACCGGCGTCTCTTCTTCTTTTACACGCTACCATCACTCCATTTTTACAAAGTTACTTGGCTTAAGATAGCACTTATGCTTCTTTCTTCTTACAAGTTTGAGAAATCTAGCCGGGATAGCCATTTAAATGAAATAGTGTCACGAATGTATTAGTACTCTTTGTGGTCCTCGGGGAAGCTGGAGAAGTCTTGTTACAAGCATGTTTTCTGGTCTCATCACGCTTGTTAAATCAGTTAATGACAAATTAAACTTAAGAAACATTATCCACATACTTAAATAATCAATAACTTCGATGTTACATAGTTATTTAACAGCCAAGGCCTAAAAATAACACGGCCCGCCAAAACTTCCCAGCAGCACCATCCCAGGACAATCAGATGTCCTGAGCATCATTTACTTACCTACGTAATATGAAGGCTACAGCATGATTATCCACATAATTTTCACAGTCACACAATAGCTGAGTATATCCCCATCATATATCAAAAGCACAAGGCAAAATATCCAAGTTTACCTGGACAAAATTGCTTCAAAACTTCAGAGACCTTGCACCAGGTTCGAGGAGGCTGGATGATGTCTGGGAGGGCGCGGGCTCTGGAGGTGGCCGCCAAATCAGCTGGGGCGGAGCCTCTACAACCTCGCGCGCTGATTGGTGCTCGCTTCCCAGCTTGCCCACCAAACTCTTGTGAAAGCCGCAAAAACAACTAAAATGTAAACATTGAACTTCATTTTCTTATCGTTTCGAACTATAATTAACTATGTGCAAATTTGAATGCATCGATTTTTTTGCTATGAGATTAGTCTTTGCGCATTTGAATGCTAAATGTCATATAAAAGATATGAGGAAAAGTTTAGCGGGAGGGAACAATGACCCTAGCAAGCGTTGGAATCTGAGCCAGAAGAGGTGTCACCCGATTGGTTGTTGAGAACGACGTCAAAGCGCGCTAAGTATAAAATTTTGGGTGCAGCCAGCTGATCAACTATCAACACACACCCGGCCGGTCGCGTCAAGGCACAAGTCTCCCATCTGCGCGTTTTGTCAGTAAGGTGAAACTAAGGTAATCCCAGAGTGATTGCATTATATTTGTGTCATTATTTAATGTATTGGTAGGCTTTATTTAATTTATTAGTTAAAATTATACTCCATGTATTTATATTCCATCACATTTTAGATAATGTAGCCTACCATACAATTAGGCCTATACAGTATATAATCTGTCTTGATATTGTTGAACAATGTCGTATTTCATAATTGCATATGTGTATATAATGAGTATTTAATGTCAATAAAGTAGCAGGTAAACATTTATTATGAGCATTGTTATTGAGAGCTCGCTCGACCTTGAAAAAGAGAGTCTGTGCGTTGTCCTGTCTGAAGCACGAGACCTCTGCACGAGACTTGAGAACGCGCGTCTCCCATGAGCTTTTGGCGCGCATTTCCCCCTCCCATACCTCCCCTGTCCCAACCCCCATACCCTCCTTTCACTCAATCGAACAGTGGACAAATTATGCTGATTATATAGCATCTTTGGTAGCTCTACAATTTACTTATAAGCTTATTTTAGCTTCAATATTTGTAAATCATTATCATAATTTTTGTTTAAGCAGATGCACAAATATGGATTTTCTAAATAATAGGCCTAAGTTTTTAATTTGAAATTACTGTACTGTAATACTCTGATGAACCAAATTGTTGTCAGCTTTATTTTCATAATATATCCATATGTTTATAATTGGGTTTCTATGGCTACGCACTCGCACCCCAACTAAATTGTAATCATTAGTTTCGTTTTGGCGTGCATGTGCATTATGTGTCGATGCATAAAAGTACCAATACATACACATGCTGGTGTGTTTGGTTTTCAAAAACAGTATGGAAGAAGACTAATATAATGGCTGCTTGTGACTAATTACTGTCATATTATACAGTAATTGCCTTGCAAATATTAATTTACCAAAGAAACATATACCCACAAATACATTATATATATATATATATATATATATATATATATATATATATATATATATATATATATATATATATATATATATATATATATATATATATATATATATATATATATATATATATATTACGTACTGTTTATATTAAAGGAAATGTTGATGAATCAAACACGGGTATTGACTTTTGCAAAACAGTAACAAATATTGGATGATTGTTAAACATATCTTATAGTAAACCATGTTTATAAGGAACACTGTAGGCTACAGGTTATAGGTACGGTCATTATATATGATTACTGTAGACTCATGTACACGTTATGTGTATCATTAGCAGGTTATTGGATGTACTCAAGTGTGTAATAAAGTAGAACATAATATTATGTATAAGTAAATAAAATGTAAAGTGTAAGTGTAAGTGTAAATACGGCTGGGAGATTGCCAAGTGGAAGCCGTGGGAGACTCACTGCCCGCCAAATATCCTGAACACTCTTTGGTTCCAATATAATTTGATATTAACTTGGTACTCGTAATATAATACATATATGTTTATGCTTAGAGTAATAACTGATGCACGTGTTCATGTAGAACATTCGTGTCATACTTTATGAATAATAACACTGACAGTTTTGACATTCCATAGTGCAGCCACACCGGCGATGCAAGAGGAGGTACTTACCACAGGACAGCCCGCCAAATAACAATTTTATAAGGCTGTTGTGTAAATACTTTAATATTTAAGGGGGTAAGGAACCTTTAGAGACAATATACTATTTGAAATGCTTATCAATATACTTGGTCAATATATGCTGAGGGATAAACACTGATGACGTTGGCATAAACAGCTCCAGTTGCGCGCCAAAACAATGCCGGGGGGGAAAAGTTGTCACTATTATATATATATATATATATATATATATATATATATATATATATATATATATATATCTATATATATATATATATATATATATATATAGAGAGAGATATATATATATATATATATATATATATATATATATATATATATATATAGATAGATATAGATATATATTACTTATATCTTGGAGTAGACGAGTAGGCCTACTTTATTCAATTAAGTGGATAAAATAGGCCTATAATATAAGAAAACTATAAAGTCAGTTTTAATACAAAATGAGTCTAGCAACTGATTTGTCGATAATTAATAGAAAAATAAACTAAGTTTCTACATCATAGGCTTAATGATAATTGTTCATGAGTAACAACATGGCCTACTTGCCTATAACATTTTAATTAACAGCCGAGTAATCAACGTGGTGACCTGGCAAAAAAACATTTTTTTTTTTTTTTTTTTTGAGACAATGAATGGAGGAAGGAAAAACACAGATAAAACAAAAAGGTCCATGTGCCTAAAGGCATCCTCCATTCATAAAATGTTTGTAACAACTGGATTTAAACATTTGTTGATTGTAAGTTTGTGGAAAGCAATTCGAGGGAAGTGAATTCCAAAGAGTAGTAGCTCTGGGGATAAATGAATTCTGATAAGCAGAAGTTCTGCATTGTGGAGGAGAAAGTGTAAATTCATGGGCGCTCTCAGCTGCCCTAGTTCTACGGGGAAAGATGTGGAGAGGCGGCACAATTGAAGCAAGTTCCTCGGAACAATTGCTGTGAAAATATCTGTAGAATAATGCAAGGGATGCAACGTTTCTTCGTATGGCTAATGTAGGAAGGTCCTGTGTGATTGCAGGGTTATTGATTAATCTAATAGCTTTATTTTGAATTTTGTCCAACTGCCTCAATGCAACCACTCCACTTCCACCCCACAGAGGTGAACAGTAATCCATCTGAGAGCGCACATGACTTCTATATATTACGGCCAACTGCTCGTCAGTGAAGAATTCTCGAACTCTGTACAGGAGTCCCAGTTTTTTAGAGGCATTCTTAGCAATGCTTCTAACATAATGTGTCCAGCTCAAGTTAGTAGTTAATGTTACACCGAGAATGTCAATACTAGGGGAAGTGGGAATATTTACATCATTAAAAAATATATGGGAGTCAGTGAGATTCTGTCGGTTAGAAAATTGAATGTACTTGGTTTTCTGTGCATTAAAGGAAACTAGATTCTCTTGTCCCCATTCATTAATTCTAGAAAGGTCCTGGTTCAGAGAAATTGCAGTGTTTATTTTTGAATTTATAAGATCGGGTTGGGTGAAAGAATTGGTAAATGTGAAGGAACTGTGGAGTGTTGAGTCATCTGCGTAGGAATGTATTGGATTATGAGTGGTAGATATGAGATCATTGATATGAATGAGGAACAGAGTTGGGGCCAAAACTGATCCCTGGGGAACACCAGCATTTATTG
The DNA here is from genome assembly GCA_032716605.1 of Paralithodes platypus. Classification (NCBI taxonomy): domain Eukaryota; kingdom Metazoa; phylum Arthropoda; class Malacostraca; order Decapoda; family Lithodidae; genus Paralithodes; species Paralithodes platypus. The sequence continues at coordinate 9,443,826 of CM064510.1, read as the reverse complement.
AGTGAAATTGAGAATAAAGGCCATCTACCATTACACGTATTTTTCTGTTATGAAGATAAGAAGAAATTAGTGGAACTAATGATGCAAGGCCGTAGTGTGACATCTTCGACAATAAGGATTGATGCCAGACTCTATCAAATGCCTTTGATATATCCAGTGCTATTGTATGTGTTTCACCATGTTGGTCTGTAGCTTGGTTGATTTGATGCGTAAGAAGGCAAAGAATGTCTGCAGTTGATCGACATCGTCTAAAACCATATTGCCTATCACTGATTAATTTATTATTCTCCAGATGCTTAATTATGTGATTATTTAATATAATTTCAAAAACTTTGCCAAGAGTGGAAGTTATAGCTATTGGTCTGTAGTTTGATGGATCTGAAGAGGCACCTTTTTTAGGAACTGGATGGATGTTTGCTTCTTTCCAGGGTACTGGGAAGCATGAGGTATGAGTACACAGACGGAAAAATTTTGCCAATACAGGAGCGAGCACCAAGGAGCAATTCTTAAGTACTATTGGAGGAATTTCATCTGGACCAGGAGCCTTATCTACTGAGAGATTCTGCAAAATAGTTTTGACATGTCTGGTGTGGATCTTAAGTGAGGGAATTTCAGGTGAATTAAAATTAAGTACAGGGACATCTTGATTTATGTCATCTAAGGTTGAGTTGGTGGAGAAAATATCTGCAAGAAGGTTAGCTTTACCTCGTGGGTCACTTACAAGATTGCCAGTCGGAGATTTTAATGGTGGAATGGATGAAGCAGTAGTGAAGTTGGATTTGAATGAGTTAAGAGTAGACCAAAATATTTTGTTATCATTTGGATTATTTAGAAGTTTATTTGCCTGCTTATGGAGAAAGTTTGATTTAGTTAGGTTTAATACAGTTTTGGCATGATTTCTGATGTTTCTAAAGTAATTAAAGGCACTTAGTGGTCATTGTCGATTTTATTATTTGTTTTATTTTGTAAGTAGGCTACACAAGGATGAGAGTACTGTATGTCATCAAATCTACGTATAATAATAAACTACTATTTAGATTTTGGCCCAAACATGATATTACTGGGATTCATTATACCCTGTTCCAAGTAGGTGGGTGAACCCTAACCTCTGTAACTCAAAAAGGGCTAGAGCAAATTGGCTGTAAATTCCTACACCTATTCCCTAGCTGACTCTTCCCAACTGGTAGAAATATTAGCTTGATTACTTCTGTCGTTTGTGAGTTATAGAGGTTAATGTTCAAAAGTATTGGCCTACCTATTAGGAACTGGATATAGTTAACCCTCTGATAATTGTGATGCATTGTGACAGTTTAATCTGACTATAATTAGACGATTGTATACGGGTTAGGAAGGATCTGTGAGAATTATAAGGGTAAAGACCATCTCAATTAGCCCTCTGACTTCCATGTACCATTCATAATCTGAATATAATCGTCTAATAATAGCCGGAATACAGAAAAGAAATGCGTATTGGTCTGGTTTTCTTTACCATTGGGAAGTTATCAATAATTCCTGGCCGCGACTGTACATAATTAAGCGGAGGCTGGCCGTTTGTTTGGTCTATTAATTCATTTATTCATATCGTTTTTTAGTTTCCTCCCTAGACCTCCATCAAGCTTAGAAAAACACCCCCTAGACCCCCCTTCAAAATAAATGTGTACATTTTTCGGTAGAAAATGTCCCGGCCGAAGGCCGATTCCTCTTAAAATTGCAGGCTTGCTATCGCTCGCCAGGAAATAATCGACACCTATATGGCACGAAAGGTCTTAAAATTGACAACAAAATGGGGCGAAAGGTGTTAAAATCGCCAAACTAATGGGCCGAACGTCTTATAATCTCAAAACTAGTGGGGCTAAACATTAGGGAGAAGGGGGTCCAGAAAAACGGTCTTCCTCCCCTTAACAGGCTTTTCGAGTTGGGAAAGTAATGCGTTGATCGACTTCCTAAAGTTCATGAGGTACGAACAGCCATGGTTTCATTTTGCTTGGATTAACCCTTTGAGTACCAGCGACGTGCGTTATATTTTATTCTAGCTATAGTTAGACGATATGCAGCTTAAAAGGGATCTGTAGTAGTGTAAAGGGTTGGTTGAGATAGTTTGAAGCCTTATTATTGCTAGTAGAGGTCCTTCCTAAGCATAATTTAATCGTTTAATAGTTGGCAGAATTGGTTAAAAGGGTAGAGTTACACGAATGAAGCGTCGTGGGACTCCGGAATTAAGAGGGTAGGGTTTATTTATTATTAGTTTATCTTTTTATTTATATATTATTGTTTTAGTTTCCTCCCTAGACCTCCATTAAGCTTAATCAATTATCCTCAAGATCCCCCTTTGAGATAAATTTGTACATTTTTCGGTAGGCCGGTTCCTCCAAAATTTCAGGCTCGCTATCGCTTGACAGGAAAAAAAATCGACACCTAAATGGTACGAAAGGTCTTGATATTGATGAAGAAATGGGATGAACATTCTTAAAATTGACAAGACTAATGGGGCGAACGTCTCAAAATAGAAAAACTAATGGGGCTAAACATGAGGGAGAAGGGGGTCCAGAAAACGCAACTACCTCCCCCTTAAAGGATTAGTATAACCAGAGGAAGGATGGCGATAACTTGAGAGATTCCTGTTATCAATCCCCCCCCCCCCCCTTATCTAAATTACCGACTAGCTGTGTGTGTGAGAGGGAGTGAAGTAATATAGAGATGGTGGATTATAATTATCATATTTATGTAGTGTGAGTAATGTATGTATGTATGTGTGAGTGCACTAATATAGTGTATCGTAAATGTAATGTGTGTGTGTGTGTGAAGGAGTTAAGGGGACAGTGGCTGTTTGTTAGGTCTATTAATTAATTTATTCATATTTTTGTTAGTTTCCTCCCTAGAACTCCATCAAGCTTAGAAAAACACCCTCTAGACTCCCCTTCAAGGTAGATTTGTACATGTCCCGGCCAAAGGCCAATTCCTCCTAAAATTACAGGCTCGCTATCGCTCGCTAAGAAAAAAGAGAGAGAGGGGGGGGGGGGAGTAATGTAAAGGCGATGGAGTGTCATTGTAGGTGCAATATGTGATGTGAGCAAAGCTGTGTGTGTGAGGGAATGAAGAACGTAGAGATGATCGAGTGTAATTATGAGATCTGGGTAATGTATGTGTGAGAGAGAGAGAGAGAGAGAGAGAGAGAGAGATAAGTAACGTAGATATGGTGGAGTGGTGGATAGTAAGTGTAATGATGTGTGTGAGAGAGACAGAGAGAGAGAGATATGGTTGAGCGTGTCGTAATTAAGTGTATTATGTGATGCAAGTATATTGGGCGGATTCACTCCAGTGCTTTTCCCGCCAACTTTGGGTCAGCAAGTTTCTTATTCTAACATCGTTGTGGGTTTCTATTGCATGTGTATCGGCAGCTCGACTGAATTTGATTATTATTATTTGGCTAAACTCAAGTTTTTATTTATATTTGTATTTTCCTAGACTTGCATTAAGCTTAGAAACAACCTTTCAGACGAATTTATACAATTGTTCAGTACGTATTTTAAGTAGGATAAACAAATTATTTTATATATATATATTATGTGGACGGATTTAACTCAAATTTGGTCAGTACCTACACTATAATTTGGTACCAGAATAACAACTATACGGGGGAGTAGGGGGTGCGTAAATCCTCACTTACGGGGGGTAGTGCTTGGTTTTTGGTCTATATATTTATCTATTATTTTATTATTGAGTTTCCTCGCTAGACCTCCATCAAGCTTAACAAAAACACTCCCTAGAGCCCCTTTCAAGATAAATTTGTAAATTTGTCGGTATATAAAAGTCCAGACCGAAGGCCGGTTTCTTCTTAAATTACAGGCTCGCTATCGCTCGCCTGGAAAAAAACGACACTTAAATGGCACGAAAGATCTTAATATTGACAAAGAAATGGGTCGAAAGGTCTCAAAATAACCAAACTAAAGGAAAGAACGTCTTATAATATCAAAACTAATATACTAAACATGAGGGAGAAGAGGGTCCAGAAAAGGCAACGACCTCCCCCTTAATGGATATGATAAGATTAGGCCAGTGTCACACGAGCGCTTTTTCCGGCAGTTTGATGAGCAATATTTTTTTTTTCTCGTAACATTTCGAGGTTATTTTATATTGGTACTTTTTGGTAGATTTTTTTTTTTGTTTTTTTTTTTTTTAATAGTTCCTCCCTAGACCTCCATCAAACTTAAACAAACATCCATTAGATCCTCCTTCTAAATTAATTTGTAAATTTTTCGGTAGAAAAATGTCACGACCGAAGGTCGGTTCTTCGCCAGGAAAAAAATAGACACCTAAATAGCACAAAAGGTCTTAATGTTGACAAAGAAATGGGGCGTAAAGTCTTAAAACCACCAAACTAATAGGCCGAACGTCTTAAAATCTCAAAACTAATGGGGCTAAACATGGGGGAAAAGGGAGGCCAGAAAACTGGCCTATCTCCCCTTACAGGTAGAATAGGTTAGGTGGTCAAATACGGATAGCACATAAAGCCGGTATCACACGAGAGCTATTATAGTCAACATTTTTCTTGCAACATTTCAGGAATATTTTGCACTGGTATTGGAAACTAGACTGATGATGGATGAATTTAGGTAACTGAAATATTGTAAACGTTGACCTCATAAGCTGCCAGACTAGTGTTGAGGATAAATGTTGAGGGAAAAAGCGCTCGTGTGATACCGGCTTAAGGGGAGATTTCCACTTGAGGGATTTTTTTCTTGACTCCTTTCTCCCTCATGTTTAGCCCCATTGTGTTTCTAGTTTTAAGATGTTCGCCCCATTATTTTGACGATTTTAAGAACTTTCAACCCATTTCTATCAATTTTAAGACCTTTCGTGCCATTTAGGTGTCGATTTTATCCTGGCGAGCGATAGCGAGCCTGTAATTTAAGAGGAACCGGCTTTTAGCCGGAACATTTTTCTACCGAAAAATGTACAAATTTACCTTGAAAGGGGCTCAAGGGGGTGTAATCTTAAGCTTGAAGGATATCTAGGGACCAAACTAAAAACCTTATTGAGATCGTGTATATTTCTACATAGTGATCTTGATAAGTTCATTGTTTTGTATATTGTGTCGTCCCTGTTTTGGTTTGTATATTTTGCAAGTTTTAATATTACTGATGTTAGTCCATAAATAGGAAAAGTGGGGATTAGGCCTGAACATATAGAGATAGATAGATAGAGAGAATATAAGTTAAATAAAATCGGCTAATGGTACCCAGACTAAGAGGACAATTACGTTATGTTGCTGAAGGGGTTAAACAAATAACTACCCCAAGACCCCAAAGGCCGGTTCCTTCTAAATAGCAGGCTCGTTATCGCTCGCCAGGAAAATAATCGACTCCTAAATGGCACGGAAGATCTTAAAATTGATAAAGAAATGGGGCGAAAGGTCTTAAAATCGCTAAACTAATTGGGCGAACTTCTTAGAATACTGAAACTAATGGGGCTAAACATGAGTGAGAAGGGGGTTCCAGAAAATAACCCTTAATCGAAACTGACTTGGGCGATAACTGAATCTTTATAATTTGTTTGTTTTTGTTTGTATTTATTTATTTATTTATTTATTTATGTTGTACAGATCAAAAGGACGAAAACATACGGACGTTTATTGATCAACTGTAACTATTAGATATATACACGGATTGATTGATCGATGGTGACAGACTGACAGATGGATTGGATAGATAGATAAACTGATTGATTGATTGATTGATTGGTTGATAGATAAATTGGTAGACAATGAAAAGTTTCCCTCTGGAAGAATATTTGATTATTTTTAAAGTTTTTAATTTTATGCAGTACATTACGGAAAAACTGGGCTATAGGTGCTAAATGAGGGGGGATTTTCTCAAACCCCTTTTCTCTCATGTTTAGCCCCATTAGTTCTGAAATGTTAAGACATTTGAACCAGTAGCTTGTCGATTTAAGACCTTTTGTGCCATTTAGGTGTCGATTTCTTTCCAGGCGAGCGATAACGAACCTACCGTTTAGGAGGAACTGACCTTTGACTGGAGCATTTTTGTATACAAAAATGCTCACATTGATCACGAAAGACAGCCTTGGGGATATTTTCTTAAGCTGGATGGAGGTATGGGGAGGAAAATAGATAAATATACAAATAATGATAATCTCCCCTTAATTGTACTGTATCATTAAAAGAAGGCAATTAATTAAACGGTTGACCGAGTGATAGTCTGTGTGATACAAAGGCGGGTTGTTCTGTTCATAGGCTACTGGATGACAGAACACACACCACTGGTCCTTTATCTGAGGTAGCCACTGATATGTATACCCCCCCCCCCCCTTTACGAGCATCATGCGGGTGTTATTAGGCTTTCGTCAACACGTAAGGGTTAGTTCGGTTCGTGGTCACTTCGGTATAATCATTTTATATTATTACTTTGCTCTGTCTTGAGTCAGCCACCCCCAGAAAAAAAAAAGGAAAAGTGGGGAATGGGCCTGAGTAAATACATACATACATACATACTTTACCTTATAGCCACTTCGTATCTTATTAATTTCGTCTCATAACCATTTTAGACCATAATAATGTCATATATTAATTGTTTCGCCGCATAATCACTTCATATCATAATCACCTCTTATCATAATCACTTAATATGTTAGTTATGTCGCCTCTTAACCACCTGATATCATAGTCATATCGTCTCACAACTTAATATCATAATCGCTTCGCCTTACAGCCACTTCATATCATAATAATTTCATATTATGATTATTTCGTCTCACAACCATTTCATATCACAACCACTTCACCTCACAACCACTTCACCACACAGCCACTTAATATAAAACACTTCACCTCACAAACACTTCTTATCACTAAATTTTCGAGTGTTTTATATTTCCCTTCAACAGTGAGAGAAACAAATAACGTGTCACTCTTATCGATTGCATGACACACAATAATAAATGCTACAAAAATATCAATAATGCCTTTGACGGTTTCTCGTAAAGACTTAATTTGATTCAAGAGGCGAAGTGGCAATGTGGCGAAGTGACCCACCATCTCGTCGCCGCGCCCCTGACATCCCCACACCATTTTCCCGCGCTAATCGTTGATGCAAGCCCTATCGGCTATATTCCTATATATTATAAACGTGTGTGTGTGTGGAGAGATGGGGGGGGGGGGTCGCGTAAATGGAGGAAATATCTTAAAAACTGATGTTACCTTTAGGGCTGGGAATCAGTACTGACCCGTATGCTCTTGACAAAAACCACTCACTCCCACAATATTCGTTTGGTGTCGGGAGTTGTGAAAGGAAAACATAATGTTTAGGCATAATAATCGTGTATCATATATATTTACTGAAGCCTATGCGTTATCACCGTTTCTAAAAATTGGGATTCCTATAGACCTAGCCATGGCCTAGCCTATTGTAACTCAAGGAGGGCTGGAGCTAACGGGTTGTAAATGTCTGCAGCTATATTTGTTATTTTACTTTGTCTTAAATGGTGTTTAAGATCTGTATGTGGTAACCCAGGTTCGAATCCCGGTAGAATCTCATGCTTTCATTAATTTCATTTGGGAGGTGTTTAGTGTTGGGAGTGAAATAAATAAATTAGATTACGAGAGGTTTGAGGGTTGGGATTTCTATAGACTCGTCATTATGAATAGATTACAGGCTATTTTATTGTTTATGAATTGAGGGTATGGAGAGTTTTAAGTTTAAATTGATAATGAAAGATATCAAAGAAAAAGCGGCTAATTATACGCACAGTACAAGCAACTTTTTTTTTTTTTTTTTTTTTTTCTCTATATTCCAACTTACTTCCTCTCGGGCATAGGCTGAGAGCCTTAACATTCACCGCTTTACAAGGAACAGTGAAGCCCGTGAGGTCTTGTTCCAGTCTAGGGAGTGAAACATGTGAAGCACGTAGAGTACAACGAGCACCTGCCATCTTGCCTTCACATGAGGCACGGTGCTCACTCATGGCCCGAAACGACCCCATCTCTGAAGCCACCTCGTTCCCGTGCTTCACTGTCTCACCCCCTACACTCGGACTCTCACACTTACACACACACAACGCCACCTGTTGAGCAGATAACTCACCAGGCATTGCACCCCTATAGCATATTTTGAATATGGGAATATTCATACAGTGCTATTTAATCAGGGAACAATGAGGGTATTTTATTGACGTTTCGGTGGGCTTGTGGTAATGCACTGATACCAGGTACAGCACAAATTCCATCCCAATAATATCTTCCCATTGATACATCGGGATTTGAACCCGGGACCTTTGGATTACCAGGCCAGTGGCAAGACCACTCCACCACACCTCCCCTAACCTAAGGGGACATGGGCTGTTTCTCTGGTCACCCTTCTTCCTCATGCTTACCCCCAATAGTTTTCAGATTGTATGACGTTCGGCCCATTACTTTGGCGATTTTAATACCTTTTGTCCCATTTCGTTGTCAATTTTAAGACCTTTCGTGCCATTTAGGTGTCGATTTTTTCCTGGCGAGCGATAGCGAGCCTGTAATCTTAAGAGCAACCGGCCTTCGGCCGGGAAATTTTTCTACCGAAAAATTTACAAATTAATCTAGAAGGGGGATGTGATGGATGTTTTTTTAAGTTTGATGGAGGTCTAGGGAGGAAACTAACAAAATAATAAATAAATTAAAAAATCTACCAAAAAGTGAACCATCCCCCTAAGGATTTCATAATATTGTCCATCAGTATACAGTACAATTATGATCCCTAATCCAACGCACCGTGTCTTTAAATACTGTAGGTGTTCCGTTCTGTTTTGATCGCTATTATCATTTTAAAGATAAAGTCACACAGCTATGCACGGATTGATCAGCCCTTTATTGAACCCACCTAGAACTATAATCCCAACTTCTACCCTTTTGGAAGAAGTCGACCTCCTTCCAACATAGTAATTTACCCCTTTCAGGACGGCACCCACCACCACCCTCCTTTCAGAACAATGATCACCCTACCTGCACTTCAGATCGATACCAAGGCTCTCTTTCAGAATAAACTTTTGCACTCTCAAAACAATGCCTGGCTCAGCGCACAAAGAAGTGACTCCCCATCATTACTGCATCTCGTTTGCTCTCTCTCTCTCTCTCTCTCTCTCTCTCTCTCTCTCTCTCTCTCTCTCTCTCTCTCTCTGGCATGACATGAATGTAGGGAAGGTGAGACAAGTAATAATTTTGATCACATAATGCCTCGAAGCAAGGAAGAGGACACAGGTAGCTCTCTCCCCCTCTCTCTCTCTCATGCCATGGGTGAGGTGTATACCTATATATAAACTATAGGCCCTACACGTAATGTATTGTACGACAGTGTCAAGTGCGAGATGGAGTTTATTGTGTATATATTACATTAATTTTTAAGCAATGCCAGGTATATAACACAAATTAGCAATAGCTTGTTAGAACGTAGCTTTCTGAGAGTAATAAATATTAATTATCGCAAATATATTTGTTTAACTTTTAAGCAAGTACAAAAGTTAAATAATACTACAACGAAGTTGAGTAGTCAGAATGTAATACAGGTATTTGCATTTTTTTTGTTTTTATAAATGGTTAACTGTTTTTAAGCCATCGTTATATTCTTATCGATCATAGTACATGAGAAAATGGTCACATGTCCTCCAGCTGATTCTGTTTGTGTGGCCGTGTAAAGGATTGGAAGTTATCTAACCATCTCCCCTCCCTGGGCCTGGATATACACCTGAACCTGATTCCCTAGGTAGAGGGGCTGTGTTGCTGAATTGAGTTTTGTCGTATCCGTAACCTATGACGCACTACTCCTAAACGTCAGCCTCCACGACATTAAACACTAAGACAAAGTTATTCGCAGAACCAAAATGAACAAAGTGAACCTGCCGGATTTCCCTATTGAGTATTGAGAGAATCCTATTGTGAGACGTTAAAGATGACCTTTCTAAAGTTGTCAGTTTGGCGGGCTTTCTGGTACCCGCCAGCCCGCCAAATCAATTATGTCACCCCACTCCCCCCCCCCCCCCTCCCTCCCCCCCCCCCCCCCCCCCCCCCCCCCCCCCCCCAACCCACACCCCCCACACCACCCCCCCCCCCCCCCCACCCCCCCCCCCCCCCCCTCCCCAGTCTTTCAAATCAGACCTAAAGGAACTGAATTTAACCGGAAGACGGAAAATTATAGCTGGAACGCGACAGAGCTTCCTTCCGGTCGACTCCAAGAAAACGCAAAGTGGGAGTGAGAAGCCTCCATATATTCGGGGGAAACTCACACATTCTCAGATTTCTTGATTTAACCGGTAAATGATAATGGATTATTGACCTTTTCCGTGCATTGATTTTTCAAATATTTACGATCCCAATCAATATTTTTCCCTATGCAGGGCTTAATGATTGGCTTTACATCGCCTGCTCCACGTCATTGGTACACTACTATGTGATAAACCTGAATAAACATTGAATAATGGGTAAAACATATTCTGGCATATGGTTTAAAAGCATATTTCTAAATGTTTCATCATAGTGTCAGATTTGTTAAACAAATTTATAGGCGACATATATCATTGCAGACTATTGCACACTGTCCACTAACCGCTCTATTAAATATAGTGTGATAATGATGTTGATAATGTTTATGCTTTTAGTATCACAAACATATTTTATTTGGCTAACTTACTATAGTTGCAATGAAGATTATAGAATTATCGGTATGTACAGTAGCCTATATGTTTGGTATGTTAGTTTGTTAGCATAATGTCTATCTATCCATCTATTGCCGGACGCCTTGATCCCCGAAGGAGTGGCCACGAACGAAACGCCCCCATGCACCCTGTCCCCAGTCAGTCAACATCTCTCCCATTCCACGCATTTACTTCTTAAATCACGTAAATCACGATATTTTGTATTAAGGGGGGATCTCCACTTAAGGGATTTTTTTCTTGACCCCTTTCTCCCTCATGTTTAGCCCCATTGCTTTTGATATAAAACGTTTGCCCCATTAGTTTAGCGATTTTAAGAACTTTCACCCCATATTAAGACCTTTCGTGCCATTCAGGTGTCAATTTTATCCTGGCGAGCGATAGCGAGCCTGTAATTTAAGAGGAACCGGCCTTTGGCCGGGACATTTTTCTACCGAAAAATGTACAAATATATCTTGAAAGGGACACAAGGGGGTGTAATTTTAAGCTTGATGGAGGTCTAGGGAACAAACTAAATACCTCCCCTTAACAATAAAGTTATTAACTTTTGGATACTATTTGATGACAAATTCCATGTCCACAATTACTACCACCGGGACAATGACCACGAGCAGTTATTACTCGATTTCAACTAGATGCTTTGTACCATTTGCTGTATTATTTAAAAAAAAATACAAATAAATATTGATGATGATTGGATGCATTCCCCTCTACCCCACCCTTCTAGCTTAATTTCCTCCAGGAAAATACAGCTGCAATCTTCTTGGGACGCAATTTTGGTTCCGTGATTATCAAACAATGGGGCGATATTTTATTTTGATAATATACAATTTAGCTCTAAATACCAAAATATATACTATTCACTGTTACCGAATGTTTATTGTGGATATGGACACATCTGAGTGGTGGAGGTTGGCCGGTCTCTGTTACTGTAGTGTCTCTACGCCTAGCCGTGATGACTGCGAGGTAGAAAATATTGCTCTACAATGAACGTACAATATTTTAAAAATAAAATAATAAATAGTTAATACTGAATTATTGTGGGACTTTAACTAGTAGTACTATAGGTATATGTGAAGTGGCAGTGGTTTTGCTTGAGACATATTGTACAATTATATTTTTCCCCTGCATCTACGAACAAATGTTGCTTCCCTTGCATTGTTTTATAGGCACTTATGGTATTAATTAGTTATCCTTTCTTTAATTATGCTACCTTTTCATATCTATGTCTGTTGTACTAGGGCGAATTCTTTTATTTCAATGACTTAGTAACTATCTCTGCAATGCAAAACTTCTACCTTTCAACATTATTTTACCTCGGATTGTCTGCCTTGGGAATTCACATCCTCAAGAGTAAATTTTCTTTAATAATAAATCCACAACAGTTCTCAACAAATTGTTACACATTTATCATGGATGCAGTAAGCTAAAAAGTGCTTGACGTTGGTTTGCACTGGTCCTCCCTGCATTCTATCCCTATATATTAATATGACTTGTATTTCAATGCAACGAATCTTCATGAATTATGTGGTGTAAGAGTACCATAGGGTAGATACGTGATAACTGTGATAACTCGAGTACAAATGGCCATTTCTGAGTTCAATAAAATCCTGGTGTTAGCGAGAATGAAAGATAACAAACTATAATAACTTTGAAGGAGGTACTCAAGTTTCAGCCTTAGACTATGAGACGTCATTCATATACTAATATGAGGTGTGTGTGTGTGTGCGTGTATACTGTATATATGTTGTAAGGGCAAACTTGTGTGTAAGAGAGGGGCGCGCGCGTACATTTGTGTGTGTGTGAATGAGAAATGTATGAGAGAGAGAGAGAGAGAGAGAGATATGAGGTGGGTGTGTATTCTGTATACACACATATATGTGTTGTCACCAAACGTGTGTAAGAAAGAGGGTTGTATAACAGTGTGTGTTGTCGGAGGAGGAGAGAGAGAGAGAGAGAGGTTGGGAGGGGGAAGTATATACGGCAGGTGTGGTGGCCAAGCGGAAGTAAAGAAAGGTTGTCCACTGTGTCCAGCTTCTTGCCACATACACGGCTCACTATTTTTATATTAACACTGCTGTGCTTTATGTCTGTAGAAATCAGAGTACATAGATACGTTATTATCCTTTCATTGGCCTACTATTGATTTAGTTATCGGTACTTGTAAGTTAATTTAGTATTGCATTTGTAAAATAAAGATAGGATCACATAACGGAAGTCATATATTATATATCTAGATCTTGTACATGAAAGCTGGTCGTGTTATTATTATTCCAGATTGATGTATTGCTTATGTTGCAAACTAAGCCAAATATGAAGGAAAGTATATACGCTTAATGTAAAGTAAGAGTGAATACAAACTTCCATATATTTTTGTGTTTGTTCCCGAGGTTGAAGGCAAAACGAGCGGGAGATCCATTCATGTTTCCCCGACGCCCAGCCCCCGTCTGGAACTTTTTTGGCGGGCAAGGCCGCTTTCCCGCCCTGACAGTTTTCCCGCCAGTTTCATGGCTATAGTCCTTTGATTAAACGTTTACACTGTGGGGATTACTATTTAGATTTATAAGCCATTGGACAGCTATTTAATAAGTCACTAAAGCTTGATCATGTTTGACATTAGATTATTTAGAAAGTTATCAAATTGTAGGGTTTGTAGCTGTAGGCCTAGGCCTACTAAAACAGGTTTATATGTTGCTTTCTAAATGGTTTCTCTTTTCCCAGAATTGATTAACATACATTCATGTTATCATTATGTTATTTGTCCTATGAGTAAACGAAACAATTAATGTATTTATATATGTTCGTAAGTAAAGGGTAAATGACGATATTACTTAATTCTTAACAGCTAATTAGATTTATAAAGGAATTCAGATAAAAGGACAAAAATGCGTAAATAATGTTCTGAGTTGAGGGGGCGTGGCTGGCTTGCGTGAGAGCGAAGAAGATACCAAAATATAAATGCGTAAATAATGGGAGGAGTTAAGCCAGTGTTATACGAGCCCTTTTTGCGGCATTTTTTAGGAGCAATTCTCGTCTGGTAACTTCAGCATTTACCTATTATTAGTATCAAGCCACCAAACATACGCTACCGTCAGGCTAGTCCCGATGCCAAAGTAAAACAAACAAAAAATGCCGGGAAAAAGCTCTCGTGTGACATCGCAATTTAGCCCCTTCAGCACCATCACGCAGTTTCTATCACATTCTGGTTACCATTAGACGCTTTTCTGTATAATCTACATCTAGGACTCAAAAGGATATAAGTACGATCTCAAAAACCCTCTGAATAACATAGGTCCTTCTTAAGCTGCTTAAAATCGTCTGATAGTTGCCAGAGCATAATGAAAAGGACTCATCGACACTGAAGAGGTTAAGGGGGGGGGGGGGGGGGGGGGGGGGGGGGGGGGGGGGGGGGGGGGGGTGGGGGGGGGTGGGGGGGGGGGGGGGGGGGGGGGGGGGGGTGGGGGGGGGGGGGGGGGGCGAAGAGACCAAAACACCTGTTGGGGCAGCATCCGGTTTCTGTGGGTGATGGGGTAACTGTTTCTTCTTGCACCTGTTCATCCTACCCTTCCATCATTATACTCTCTCGTCCGGCTCCTCCCACTCATACTTTCTTCTTCATTCTATTCTACCCTCATGCTTGTTTTTTCATGGTTATTATATATTCTCGTATCTACACTCTTTTTTATTATGTCTTCAACTTTGTGTGATGGGGGTAACTGTTTCTTCTTGCACTGGTTCATCCTACCCTCACAGCATTATACTCTGCTCCACCTCCTCTCACTTATAATTTCTCCTTCATCCTATCTACCTTCTCTGCTTCTCATTCTTGCTCCTTCACTCTATTCTCTTCTACCCTCATGCTTGTTTATTCATGGTTATTATGCATTCTTCTCCTCTCTCCACTCCGGTTTCTTTCTCTCTTGTGTGTGTGGGTGATGGGGTAACTGATTCTTCTTGCACTGGTTCATCCTACCCTCACATATTATACTCTGCTCCACCTCCTCTCACTCATACTTTCTCCTTCATCCTATCTACCTTCTCTGCTTCTCATTCTTGCTCCTTCATCCTATCTACCTTCTCTGCTTCTCATTCTTGCTCCTTCACTCTATTCTCTTCTACCCTCATGCTTGTTTATTCATGGTTATTATGCATTCTTCTCCTCTCTCCACTCCGGTTTCTTTCTCTCTTGTGTGTGTGGGTGATGGGGTAACTGATTCTTCTTGCACTGGTTCATCCTACCCTCACATATTATACTCTGCTCCACCTCCTCTCACTCATACTTTCTCCTTCATCCTATCCACTTTCTCTGCTTCTCATTCTTGCTCCTTCACTCTATTTTCTTCTACCCTCATGCTTGTTTCTTCATTGTTGTCATACCTACTTCGTTCTCCTCTTTTATCAGATCTCTACTCTCAATCTCTCTCTCTATCACTCCCTCATTTCTTCATCTCCGCTTTCTTCTACTTTCTCCACTCTTATAGCATTTGTATACCCTCATTTGACCCCCACCACTCCCCCATTTCATTCCCTCAAACTTTCTTCTCCTTTCTCCATCCACTCTTTTATCATGACTCCACCCTAATTCTCCCTCATTTCTTCCTTTCATTCTTTTTCTCATCCTTTCTCTAATCTGTTATCATGTCTCCACTCTCATTCTCCCTCCATCACTTCCTCCTTTCTTTCTTCCCCATCTGATTAGCCGGTGTCACACGAGCACTTTTCCCGGCAATATTTTGGAGCAATTCACATCTGGCAACTTCAAAATTAAACTTTTATTTGTATTAAGCCACCAAACATATTCTACTTTCACTCTAGTTCCCGATACCCATGCAATAAAGCCCCGAAATATTGCGAGAAAAAACTTTCTCTTAGAAAATTGCCAGAGAAAGCGCCTGTCTGACATCGCCTTCAGGGATAGGTTTTCAGTTTACTCCATAGACCTCCACCATGCTAAACAAACAAATCCCCAAGACATCCCCCCCCCCCCTCGAGAGAAATGTGTAAATTTTTTCGGTAGAACATTTTTTTCCGTCGAAGTGCATTACCTCCTAAATTACAGGCTCGCTTACGCTCGCCAGGAAAATAATCGTAACCTGAATGGTAAACACACCTTTGGAAGGACTGCTTATGTTGGGGGCGTGTCGCATTAATGATAGCTAGCACGTCTGTCTATCACCTGTATGAGAGTGTGAGAAGGTGGGTGGGTATAATCACTGCAGGTATAAAAGTCTCGGTGGGAGGCAAAACTGATGTCGTATGTAGAATGAAAGTCAATTTAGCAGGTGGTGTATATTAATTAAAATGTAAAACTTGCAAACAAAGTCAAACCAAAACTGGGACAAAGACAATATGAAGTCAAAACATCATATCAAAATCGCTATGTGGAAACAACGCTTACTAAAATAGAATTTATGAAATGAAAGAACACAATCCACCACATAGGGTGTATCAGTAAGTGCGCTTAGCTTGTCAAAGCTACCTTGTTGTGGTGGAGGGTCATAATCACCTGTGTGAAACTATGGGTGGGTAAAACTGTATGGGGTGGAGGTAAAACTGCATGGGGTGGAGGTAAAACTGTATGGGGTGGAGGTAAAACTGTATGGGGGTGGAGGTAAAACTGTATGGGGTGGAGGTAAAACTGTATGGGGTGGAGGTAAAACTGTATGGGGTGGAGGTAAAACTGTATGGGGTGGAGGTAAAACTGTATGGGGTGGAGGTAAAACTATATGGGGTGGAGGTAAAACTGTATGGGGTGGAGGTAAAACTGTATGGGGTGGAGGTAAAACTGTATGGGGTGGAGGTAAAACTGTATGGGGGTGGAGGTAAAACTGTATGGGGTGGAGGTAAAACTGTATGGGGTGGAGGTAAAACTGTATGGGGTGGAGGTAAAACTGTGTGGGGGTGGAGGTAAAACTGTATGGGGTGGAGGTAAAACTATGGGGTGGAGGTAAAACTGTATGGGGGTGGAGGTAAAACTGTATGGGGTGGAGGTCAAACTGTATGGGGTGGAGGTCAAACTGTATGGGGTGGAGGTCAAACTGTATGGGGTGGAGGTAAAACTGTATGGGGTGGAGGTAAAACTGTATGGGGTGGAGGTAAAACTGTATGGGGTGGAGGTAAAACTGTATGGGGTGAAGGTAAAACTGTATGGGGTGGAGGTAAAACTGTATGGGGGTGGAGGTAAAACTGTATGGGGTGGAGGTAAAACTGTATGGGGGTAGAGGTAAAACTGTATGGGGTGGAGGTAAAACTGTATGGGGTGGAGGTAAAACTGTATGGGGTTGAGGTAAAACTGTATGGGGGTGGAGGTAAAACTGTATGGGGTGGAGGTAAAACTGTATGGAGTGGAGGTAAAACTGTATGGGGGTGGAGGTAAAACTGTATGGGGTGGAGGTAAAACTGTATGGGGGTGGAGGTAAAACTGTATGGGGGTGGAGGTAAAACTGTATGGGGTGGAGGTAAAACTGTATGGGGTGGAGGTAAAACTGTATGGAGGTGGAGGTAAAACTGTATGGGGTGGAGGTAAAACTGTATGGGGTTGGAAGTAAAACTGTATGGGGTGGAGGTAAAACTGTATGGGGGTGGAGGTAAAACTGTATGGGGTGGAGGTAAAACTGTATGGGGGTGGAGGTAAAACTGTATGGGGTGGAGGTAAAACTGTATGGGGTGGAGGTAAAACTGTATGGGGTGGAGGTAAAACTGGCATCACCCGTCAAATGTAAGCCACTTTTACCCCTTCCGTACCGGCGACGTCTTTTGTATATGATTGTCAGCTACATAAAGGGGAGATTTCCACTGGAGGGAGTTTTTTCTTGACTCCTTTCTCCCTCATGTTTAGCCCCATTGCTTTTCTAATTTTAAGACGTTCGCCCCATTATTTTGATGATTTTAAGAACTTTCAACCCATTTCTGTCAATTTTAAGACCTTTTGTGCAATTTGGGTGTCGATTTTATCCTGGCGAGCGATATCGAGCCTGTAATTTAAGAGGAACCGACTTTCAGCCGGGAAATTTTTCTACCGAAAAATTTACAAATTTATCTTGAAAGGGGTTCAAGGGGGTGTAATCTTAAGCTTGATGGATATCTAGAGACCAAACTAAAAATCTCCCCTTAAGACGATTTTATGAAGCATAAGAAAGATATATGGTAGTTAAATGGATTAATTGAGATAGTCTGTAGCCTTTTGATTGGTAGACGTCCTGCCTAAGCTGAATAAAAACGTCTAATAGTTGCCAGAATATAATGGAGAGGACGTCCCCGATACTAAATGGGTTAACAGTGGACTCAAACAATCGGTACCAGTGTTCCTCCAATAATACATTTGTGTGTGTATGACTTTCTCACCCACTCTTTCAAGCGTTCTCCTCCAGCCTGTTGTTTACGTTTGTCCTTAGCCCTCTCTTTCCTCGCACACACTCACAAATATCGCATACCACTCAAATCTCTCGTAATACTCACTCTCACATACTCTCATACCACTCACAAACCTCATACTTCCTCCCCCTCCTCACCCGCCCTGCCTACCCAAGACTACCTCCTCTCATTCTCTCTCATACTTTCTCTCTTTCTCTCATACTTTCTCTCTCTCTCTCTCTCTCTCTCTCTCTCTCTCTCTCTCTCTCTCTCTCTCTCTCTCTCTCTCTCTCTCTCTCTCTCTCTCTCTCTCTCTCTCTCATACTTCCTCCTCCCCCTCGCCCACTCTCTATCAACCCCATTCTCTCTCCATTCTCTCTTTCTCTCATACTTTCTCTCTCTCTCTATCTCTCTCTCTCTCTCTCTCTCTCTCTCTCTATCTATCTATCTATCTATCTATCTATCTCTCATACTTCCTCCTCCCCCTCGCCCACTCTATCAACCCCATTCTCTCTTTCTCTCATACTTTCTCTCTCTCTCTCTCTATCTTTCTCTCTCTCTCTCTCTCTCTCTCTCTCTCTCTCTCTCTCATACGTGTTCTTCGACTCTTCCATACTCTCTCTCTTCACCGCTCCCTCATCATCTTTATTACTTCTGCCTCTCTTCCTCCTTCATTCTTACTCTTATTCTTACTTACTCTCCCCCCTACATCCCCTTCTTCGCCCCCTCCACTTAACACTATCTGCCGCAACGTCTTGGTGGTTATGGTATTTTGATTCTCATTATTATTGAGGGTTTGTTTTGGCCGTTTTTGAACCATGTCTATTTAGCTTATCCCTCAGACTAAGAAACACGCCTTCAACTAAAAAAAAAAAAAAAAAAAAAAAAAAAAAAAAAAACAGACCCCCTTAAATTTAATATGTAATTTTTTTTTATAGAATAATGTCCCGACCGAAGGCCGATTTCTCACAAATTGCAGGCTCGCTATCGCTCGCCTACTAAATATTAACACCTTATTGGGTTGAAGCGTCTTGTAATCGCAAACTAATAAGGTGGAAAGTCTTAAAACCTCCAAACTAATAGAGTACAACAGGGAGGATCGAAATATACCCGTCTTGCACAAGATAGGGTTAACCTTCTTCTTTCCCCTCCACCCTCTCCTACTTTATCCTCCACCCTCTCCTACTTTGTCCTCTACCCTCTCCTACTTTATCCTCTACCCTCTCCTACTTTATCCTCTACCCTCTCCTACTTTATCCTCCACCCTCTCCTACTTTATCCTCCACCCTCTCCTACTTTATCCTCCACCCTCTCCTACTTTATCCTCCACCCTCTCCTACTTTGTCCTCTACCCTCTCCTACTTTATCCTCCACCCTCTCCTACTTTATCCTCCACCCTCTCCTACTTTATCCTCCACCCTCTCCTACTTTATCCTCCACCCTCTCCTACTTTCTCCTCCACCCTCTCCTACTTTATCCTCCACCCTCTCCTACTTTATCCTCCACCCTCTCCTACTTTCTCCTCCACCCTCTCCTACTTTATCCTCTACCCTCTCCTACTTTATCCTCCACCCTCTCCTACTTTATCCTCCACCCTCTCCTACTTTCCCCTCCACCCTCTCCTACTTTATCCTCCACCCTCCCCTACTTTCCCCTCCACCCTCTCCTACTTTATCCTCCACCCTCCCCTACTTTCTCCTCCACCCTCTCCTACTTTCTCCTCCACCCTCTCCTACTTTCCCCTCCACCCTCTCCTACTTTCTCCTCCACCCTCTCCTACTTTCTCCTCCACCCTCTCCTACTTTCTCCTCCACCCTCTCCTACTTTCTCCTCCACCCTCTCCTACTTTCTCCTCCACCCTCTCCTACTTTCTCCTCCACCCTCTCCTACTTTCTCCTCCACCCTCTCCTACTTTCCCCTCCACCCTCTCCTACTTTCCCCTCCACCCTCTCCTACTTTCTCCTCCACCCTCTCCTACTTTCCCCTCCACCCTCTCCTACTTTCTCCTCCACCCTCTCCTACTTTCTCCTCCACCCTCTCCTACTTTCTCCTCCACCCTCTCTTACTTTGTCCTCCACTCTCTCCTACTTTCTCCTCCACCCTCTCCTACTTTCTCCTCCACCCTCTCCTACTTTCTCCTCCACCCTCCCCTACTTTATCCTCCACCCTCTCCTACTTTCTCCTCCACCCTCTCCTACTTTCTCCTCCACCCTCTCCTACTTTCTCCTTCACCCTCCCCTACTTTCTCCTCCACCCTCTCCTACTTTCTCCTCCACCCTCTCCTACTTTCTCCTCCACCCTCTCCTACTTTCTCCTGCACCTTTATAAAGAATATTCTACTGTCTGTTTTTTTTTTTTTTTTTGCTTGCGAGAAATTTACCTATCCCCATCTTAACCCTTTGAAGATCATGACGTATTTTGACAGTTAATTCTGGCTACCATTAGACGATTGTATACAATTTAGAAAGGACCTTTGGGAATTTGAAGGGTTTTGACTCTCAATTAACCCTCTGACTTTCATATACCCTTCCTACTCTGAATAGAATCGTCTGATGATAGCCAGAATAAACTGTCAAAATGCGTCATGATCCTCAAGGAGTTATACTGATGCACAGAGAGTCAGACACAGTAGATTTATATTGTTGTATTAGGGATTCTGAAATCGGCTTCAAAGGGATTAGATTTACCGTCAGCTGGAAACAAACAGACTGTCAATATTTCTGCAGCCTCCCTATAAAAGAATTAACTCTCCCCTGCTAACTTTCTCCATAGACTCCCTATTGGCCAACTGCTTAATTAAGGTTCACTCCCATCAGCACAGGGTATCAAACGAGAACCGAGTCCATTACTTTTAGTTTATTTGATTGTTTATGCAAAGGTAAATGTAAATAGTGTAAATTATGCCTCTGAAAGTGATAACATGGCCAGAACAATGCTATTTTATGTTCATGTTCTTGTATTCCTTCTCATTCAGCAATTGTGTTCGAAGATTTGAATCACTTGTATCACTTTCAGAGGCATAATTTGCACTATTAACCCTACATTTATCTTTGCATATACAATAATATAAACGTAAAGTAATGGACTCGGCTTTCGTTTGACATCCTGTGCTGATGGGAGTGAACTTAAGGGGGGTCACCGGCTTTTTGGTTATCTTTCTCTCCTTTTCTCTCTTTCTCTGGCTTGTATCCATTCGGCCCCATTCAGCTAACTGTTTTAAGACGTTTATCCCCATCCAGGTGTTGATGTCTTCCTGGTGAGCGATAGCGAGCCAGCATTATATGGAGAAATCCGGCTTCGCCGGTGAAATTTTTCTATCGAAAAATTTACAAATTAAATATATATATGCTTGCTCGCTGCCGCTCGCCAGGAAGATATTGACACCTGAATGGGGGTAAACGTCTTAAAACAGTAGGCTGAATGGGGCCGAATGGATACAAGCCAAAGAGAGAGGGAGAGCAAGAGAAAACAGCGAGGTGGGCTCCCTTAAGCAGTTGGCGAATGGGGAGTCTATGGAGAAAGTTAGCAGGGGAGAGAGTTAATTAATTATGGTAAAATGTTAGTGACCTACCCGTTGGAGAAGACTGTATATATATCTGTTCATGAGTACCATACACCACACACACATACACACACACACACACACACACTCATCAATATTTAGCATAATTACCAGCTAAAATACGGTTGTAGTTCATTTATATGGTAGCATTCCTCTGACCGGGTATAAGCTATCCTAGTGTTTATTAGCCTATACCCCTTTGAAAGGACATTAGCCTAACCTAACAACCTTACCTAACCTATCCTAGTATTATGGGTGGGGGCTGCTGCCCCCACACCCCCGCTATTTGACATCTTTGACATATTTTTGGTGTATTTTTCTGTGAAAAGGGTATTTTTTCAATTTGTCAACAACGAAAATCCTCCATGCGGACTAGGCCTATATGGAGAACAATATGGCGAATCTGTTGGTGCCTATTTTCCCTTATAAATTGTTTCTAATAAGGCGGATGTAGTGTCCTTGAATATTATAATTTATATATAGGCCTACATAAAATCCAATTCAACCTACTGTTTAGCCATCAGAAACCTATATTATTATGGCAGTTCTGTTTACTATCGATGTCTACAGCTTCAACTTCCTTATAGCCTGAAACTCTATTCAAGCTATAAGGAAGTTGGGGCCGTAAACATCGATATTTAACAGAAATGCAATAATAATGTAGGTTTCTGATAGATGGAAAGTATGGTGAATGTGATTTTGTGTTTATAAATGCACTTCAACAGAATTTTAGCTATTTATTCTGCTAAATATCGACGTCTACAGCTCCGACTTCCTTATAGCCTGAAACTCGCAAGTGGTCAAATCACAACCACTCGCGACGGGAGGCACCCTTGATGGGTGGCACCACTGACACGACTGTTCTATGGGTGTGCCATCATTATCATTTTTGCCAACCATCAAAGCACTGGCTTGAGTTTCGCAAAAGATATCGGCGTGAAAGCCATATTGAGTCAGTATTTTGTTCCTGACGAGATCGTTCATTGCCTTGTCCAGATTTTGTTATCCCACGGAATCAAATAGGGCGCTTAGAAGTGACGTCACCGAGGCTCCCTAAAACCTTTGATAAAACTGCCTAAGCCATTAAAAATATAGATACTATTGCACTTTGTGTAACAAACATATTTATGTTCATGAAATCTACATTGAAAGGGGAGCTTGCAACATCATATTATACACTATAAACGGTGTGGTTTCCGTATTTGCGTTGGCAGACGGTGAGAGAGGATTGATCCGCCCCCCGGTGTGGATGAGATGACTGTGTGAATTTACCTATTTTCCCCAAGGTTTGTGGCATATTCGTAGTTAAGAGATGTTTCACATTAAGTTAGAGATATGCATGATTGTGTGGAAGGTGTATTATTGCCATCATATGTGCCTGTATGCTAAAACAGGACCGACCCAGCAAATGTTTACGCCCCTCTTGGGTTTAGTCAGCTGGCAGGAACTGTCATTATTGACAATTATGGTACCTTACCTTGATAGGAAAGTCCATATTGCTAATATGCTTTGCATGTATTATAAGTATGATGGTTAAACATAGCAATCAAACCATAATAGGGACTTAAGAGTGAGATAATCAATAGACTAACATAATGAATGACTAACAGGTAACTCCTGTCAAACACATGGAAGTTGGGACTTTAAATAGCAAGTTTAGCCTATGTGTGGTTAGTGTTTACACTGGGACTGTAATTTATGGCTAGGGATTATTTCATATCCATGGTAACCATATTCTAGATGTGGGAGATCGGTCTAAGTGTTGTGTGTGGAGTTGTGGACTGGTAACTGTAAGTTAGGGCTGCTGGGCCTGGGGAGGGATAAACTGCATACTTTTGGGTAGCATTCAAGGAGACTACTGCAGGACTCGATAATTATCGCGAATAGACTCGCAGCGTTATTATACATAATTAATTAGGGAAAGTGAAGCTCTATGGAATCCTTATAATATACTCACATAGATTCCGTTGTGGTAGAATAGTTTTGATAAGTTTTGTAACTCTATTTTGTCGATATAAATAGTCCCGCGCGTAAACAAACTCAGTCCCGCAATCTTGAGAGCTCTGCTACGGACGTGTTCATGTTTACAAAAAGTGTTCGAAATGGAGTACCGGTACACTCGCTACGGTAAAGTGTTATGTTCTACAAAGATGTTATTGTATGTCTAATATATGAACCCACAGTAGCTGGCATGCAACTTGCAAGGGCTAGTGTTGTATCCCATGTACTGGGTCTAGGGCACTCTAGGGTTAGGTTAGGTTAGGTTAGGTTGTTTGGTTAGGTTAATATACTAGGTCTCGGAAACAATTAAGATTCGTAGTTGCGGTAGTATTTACATCAAAACTATAGTTAACTATCAAAACTATTCTTCCACAGTGGAATCTATGCGAGTATATTATAAGGATTCCATAGAGCTTCACTTTCCCTAATAAATTATGTATAATAACGCTGCGAGTCTTTTAAAAAAAATTACCGGCTAAATTGTTTCTCATAACGTCGCACTAGTGTCCTTGAATATTATCTACTTTTGTCTTTTAGAGACGTGATTTTCCGGTCCCGTCGCAAGACCACCGTCTCAACCGAGCCGTTGCAAGATCATCACAAGACGGGAAAAACAACACAGGCTTGCTCCAAGCCAGCGCACCATTTTACAAATATATAGGCTAGGCTATACAACTTACATTTCATTGGAATAACATTCACCGCCAATTTAATTATCATAAGGATTAGGCCTATATAAATGCAATTCTGACGTGAAAAAACAATCTGTAAATAGCATAGGCCTAGTCACAGCTGGGGTTTGTTGTTGTTTCGTGGACAAAATCTAAGCAAGCGTACTCGCCTGGTTTACTCACCTGGTAGGGCCACCAATCGGAAGCGCATGGCGCGCCAGGATCAAGCAGCCCAGTTTGTTAAAAAAAGGACACGCCAGTCAAGAGTCTCAAGACAGTCAGGCATATTGTACTGTAGTTGAGCAATGGTGACTGGTTGAGTGTGTCCAACAATAGACTTGGTGGGAGGAAATATACAAGGAATTGAGTTGAAGATTAGTTTGGCTATATTTTGGGTGGGTGAAGTTTACGGGCTAAAGAAAATATCTTTGAGGTGGTGTGTTAGCTTGGATTTAAATTGGCAAAGGGAAGTGGAATTGACTATTTCAGCTGGGAGTGAGTTCCATTGCTGAATTACTCGGCAGGAGAAAAATCGCTTTCTGGCTTCAGTTGTGGAGTGGGGAACAAAGATTTTATATTAATGGCCTCTTATTCCTTGACGGGGGAACATAGTGAATAAGTAATTGGGCTTAATAGGTGATAGGACTGTCCGACATTAATTTATTATCAACAATTGGATATTCGTTACTGTGGGCTCTTATTACTTTACTTCCTAATAATAGGCAAGTAAATTATAAGATGTTTGGATAAACAAATATACCGAAATAAATTAGAATGAAGAAACAGTAAGTTGAGGGAGATGTTTCAGCTTGCCGTCAACCCAGCTCCGGAGCTCTCTTGCCGTCGCAAGAGAATATTGGTGTGTCGCTTGCTAAAGGTGGGCTGGCGACGGGACCGGAAAAGCAGTTTTCGGGGTAGATCTTGCGACGATGGTCTTGCGACGGGACCGGAAAATCACGTCTTTGGTGAATGGTGATTGGGCTAGACCTAGGCCTAGTGGGCCCTAATCATAATATTAACTTTCTTGATCCTAGGGTAGGCTAATCCTATCCTATTTGTTCTCCTAAAACCTTTGCGGTAGTTAGGTAACTTAGGTTATTCACAATTTCACATTATATAAAATAAGATTACCGTAGTACCGTGATGCTCTACACGTCGGATTTGACTGTAGAAAAGGGAAAACATTTGGAAAGAGTTGTTTTATCGGGCATAGTGTCCACTTTGTTTACATACCCCAGTCACAAGCTCACAGTTGCATAACTTGCATTCACGTCTAATTTGCCTGCTGATATTTGTAATTATTTGCCCCTACTTGTAAGTTATAATAGGCTATATACACCTATTATGATGATGACAATAAGTCATGGGAGGGTGAGGGGGTCAAAGCCCCCCTCGTAAATTGTTTTGATACCGGCCATGGGATACAATAATGGGTAAGATTAGTAGTAGTGGGCGTACCACTACCGACACCGTGGTGGTCAAGTGGTGAGCACGCTCGCGTGTGAATCTGAAAGACCCGGGATCGAATCCCTGCCACGGCGGACATTTAGTGGGTGCGGTAGTACGTCCTAGCATGTTTCACATGCTTGCACCCAGTCAGGGGACATCCTGACGACGTATACAGACTAAACACACATAACAAAGCCACTCCAACACCTTCCTCTCTCTCCAACACCCCTTCTCCCCTCTCAACACTCTTCTCTGAGCTAGTGCCGATAAAAATGGCATGGTCAGTCCTGTAAAGAATCGTAAGATTCAGAGTCGTAAAGATTCCAGGACGAGCTCATTAGCGGCGGATCCCCAGATCGACCGTGGTGATTGTCACCTAAACATCTACAAAAGTACAAAGTACATACAGCATAAATCATCTATAAAACATTAACCTAACCTAACCTAACCTAACCTAACCTAACCTAACTTAGTACTACATGAATACTAGGTTAGGTTAGGTTAATGTTTTATAGATGAGTTATGCTGTATGTTGGTAGTGGTACGCCCACTACTCCTAATCTTACCCAATAATGGGTTGAGGGGGGGGCTTTGCCCCCCTCACCCTTCATGACTTATTGTCATCATACATACATACATACATAACATTTTAAGACTGAGTGTTCTACACATACGTGCAGTTTCAGTCTCTTGTCCTAATGGCGGCGTTCCAGGCAACCCTGTTAAGGGCTGCTTCACTTGTCAAGTTCTTGGATTTGAGATCGGCACGTATAGTCCGATCCCAGGTCTTCCTCGGTCCACCCCTTGGTGCAGCTCCCTCCACAATCACAGACCTGCAATTTTTCACCCAATTTTGTTCATCCATTCTCTCCACATGTCCATACCATCCCAGTCTACTTGTACGCATCACCTCGCTAATACTCTTTATACCTAAAGGTCTCCTCAGCTCAATATTTGTTATTCTATCCTGTAGCCTGGCCCCACACATCCATCTCACCATTCTCATCTCATTACGTTCCATTCTGTTGACATCCTCTACTTTAACGGCCCATGTTTCTGAGGCATACGTCATTGCACTTCTAACACATGAGGCATACACCTTTCCCTTCAGGGGGAGGCATTCTTGTCATGGTCAGGATTGGCATCAGTTCTCTGAACTTCCCCCCGCCACACCTAATTCTAGCAACATATATATTACAAGCAGGGGCACATAACAGCAGTCAAATTAGACACGAATGTAACTGCGAGCGTGCGACTATGTAAACAAAGTAGACGGTACGTCCGTCGCCCAACACAACTCTTACCATAAATTTTATTCTCCACTGATTCAAGATGGCCGCCATTTTTGCTTCCACCCTTATTTAACCCACAAAGTCTAAGGGAAAATATTTTTATTTGCACTTGTAATGACATAGGCCTATCATTAATTATAGGAATGATGTATGGGTCATAAAGATTGTATATGCCTATATGTCATAATTATCGAGGTACCGCCATTATAGTATAACCTCAACCTTGTCCTGTAATTTTGGTACAGGTCTAGAATACTTTAGGGGAAGGTTCCTCTCTGTGAATTTGTATAATTTTTACACATACTGTAATATGTATTATGATATCATTAGCCTAGGCTAGTGCACATTTATATTCACATCTTGATATTCAAACAGCTTCTATTCTTTCATAATTCATTGCTGGCTGGTCTAGTGAGTAACGTCTTTACTTCGTACTCGGCCGTTCGGACCGCGCTCGGGTGTAAAGGTTTTTCCACTAACCCTGGTTGGTTACTTAACACTTTGAGTTAGGTCGGCCATCTCTCAATGGCCTCATTGTTTGCTATACAGTAGTTAGTTTTGGTGGGATGGATGTAGTTACCGGGTGTACCACTACCGACATACAACATAAATCATCTATAAATACTTATAAATCTATAATACTAGGTTAGGTTAGGTTAGGTTGTTTGGTTAGGGTAATGTATTTTTGTATCCAAAGGCAGTCAAAATAGACAGGAAAATGATGGGGAGCGTCCGCGTAGTGTAAACAAGACGGGCGGTACACCCGGTAACTACATTCTTGCCGTTTTGGTTCCTATCTGCCTATCATGATTTAATAAATATTAATACAGTATTTTTTCCCCAGGATCTTCAAGATGTTGGGTGGGTTGTTTATATACAACCACAAAGGTGAGGTGTTGATCTCACGGGTGTACCGTGATGACATCGGGCGTAATGCTGTTGACGCGTTTCGTGTCAACGTCATCCATGCTCGCCAGCAGGTCCGTTCGCCCGTCACCAACATAGCACGCACCAGTTTCTTCCATATAAAGGTTAGTAATTTGAGGGGATTTATTAGCTTAGTAATATTAAATAAATAGAGCTACATCCAGCCAAATTTGTATAATACCGAGATAAAGAATGTTCAGTATGATTGTGCAATGCATTTTTCTGTTTAACTAAGAGACCTTTCTGTTTTCTGTGCTACATCAAACGTTGTGAAGAATATTTGTCCTAATTATTTAGTGTTTTTCTATATTGCTTAGGTTTATAAGGATTTTTTTAAAGCAGCCAGTTATGAGATTGTACAGTGTGTTATTTCGTATTACCTGTATTATTTTTTTGAAAAGCATATACATACTGTAATGGTTGTTCTCCCCTCCCTTCTCAGCGTGCCAACATCTGGGTGGCAGCTGTCACCAAGCAGAATGTCAACGCATCACAAGTGTTCGAGTTCCTTCTAAAGATGCTCGAGGTGAGATTATATCGCCAATTTTATTCTACATAGATTCTGGATGTTGATGTTGAGAATGCTGACCCTAATACCTCTGATCATTCTTTGATTACTTTCAGCTTTGATTTCCCTAAGCCACTCACACATGAAAAAGTAAGCAGATTTAGAAATTATAAAAATACAGACCAAAATTTGGCTAGCAGTGAAGTAAAACAGTACTTGGGAAGTATTGATACTTCCAACCTTACTTCAGATGAGCTGGTGGAGGTACATAGAAATGCACTTAAATTAGTGTTCGATCATCACTGTCCAGAAGTAGAGAAGAAAATCATAGTACGAGATGATTCACCCTGGTTTGTGGGACTGCTCTGAGTCTGCTCCTTCAGTGTTCATGGTTATAATCCCCTTAGTGGAAATGGCACTGTGGAGTGGGTCAGTCGGGGCATGTCTGGGAACCTGGAGGCAGTTTCTGCCATGGCCATCCCTTTTGGGGGTGCTTTCTCTGGAAGCGAGGCGTCAGATTTGATGATGATGATGATGATTCACCCTGGTATAGCACTCAAGTTAAATTTCTTAGAAGAGCACGTAGAAGAGCTGAACGTGAATGGCGGAAAAATAAAACAGACTCTACATGGTTGCAATATCTGTCAGCCAGAAGAGCCGTGGTCCACACAATCAAAGATGAAAAGAAAGTGTATTATCAGGGAAAAGTTGACTCATGTGGTAATGACCAGAGGAGGTTGGCTTCAATTGTAAACAGTTTACAGTGGAATCTCGCATCTAACGCATTTTGATCTAACGAATTTGCATCTAACGACCCTATTGGAGCTCTACCCGATCTCAATCTAACGAACCAAAATCCATATCTAACCGCAATTATTCTGGGTGCCCGGTATCGAATTTACAAATTTCCCGCCAATTGCTGATGCGTTAAACGCTACCTAGCGTCCCTCCCTCCCCCCTCCCTCCCCGCCACTGTTCAGGTCAGTCAAGTTTGCGCGCCGCCATAGTTGACCTGTTCTAAAGTTGTGCTCGTCTCGCTCCAACATTTTGTTCTACCTTCCGAAGTTGGTGGTGTGTTACGCCTTTCATGATGTCAACCCAAGCATCAGGTACTGGAGAAGGGAGTGGTGAGAATGGAAACATGCATGAAAGGAAGACAAAAGTTCCAGTGAAGAGGGCTACGCGTGTTGGAAAAAAAATGAATAAATATACGGCAGAGGATAAAGCGAAAGTGATTGAACTAATTGACAAAGGCCTAAAGAACTGTGAGATAGTGAAAATAACTGGGTTTCCCGAGGGGACAGTGCGTAATATATATATATTACATAATTATATATTAATACATTATTTGAATATATTTTATGTCTCAAAATAGCACTCGGAAGGGTAAAAATAGTGAAAATGGGGACTCGGTATAAATTTTGGCACCAATTACCATTTTTCCCATTAGTTTATGTATTCATATCTAACGAATCTGGATCTAACGCGATTTTTTCGGCACCTATTATTCGTTAGATACGAGATTCCACTGTACTTGGAAAAACAAGAGTCAGCTTAAGACCTTCTGTACCCGATGCTGAGTTGGCTGCCAAATTTGTGTAATTTTTTGCTGGCAAGATAACTCGCATAAGACAGGAACTGGATGATGCCTCTGTTGGTGAAGAACTTTCAGTTGTACTCCAACCCCGACACATTCCTAATAATGTCCTCTCATCCTTTCACTCAGTAGAGGTGGACATGATCTCGTCCTACATAAGAAACCTCAATAAAACATTTTGCCCGTTGGATCCCATAAATGTTTCCAAGCTACCAAGAGTCTATGATCACACAGTTGAGTTTATTTCCAAAATAATTAATAAGTGCTTCTCTGAAGGTAGCTTCCCACATTCTGAAAAGCATGCACTACTCCGACCTAGTCTAAAGAAACCTGGACTTGATGTTGAGAACATGTTGAACTATCGTCCTGTCTCCTACCTGTCCATATCAAAGATATTAGAGCGTGCAATACTTGACCAATTACAACCACTACTTCAGCAGAATGAAACTATCCCAATTTTTCAGTCTGCTTACCGACAGCATCATTCAACTGAAACAGCATTGATTAGAGTACATAATGATCTAGTTGAGAACATTTGCAATGGTGTGGCTTCACTATTGGTCTTGCTTGATCTCTCTGCGGCCTTTGACACAGTGGATCACGAGTTGTTATTGAGTGATCTTTATGATTGTGGTGTGCGTGACTCCGCTCTCTTGCTTCTTGGGTCGTACTTGTCAGGTAGATCCCAGAGTGTGATGGTAAATCAAATGGTCTCGGACTCGACACCCCTGCAGTATGGTGGCAGGGATCAGTTTTAGGTCCTATCCTATTTATAATTTATATCAGCAGTTTGTCTCTTCTGCTTCGTGCACATAATGTCACCTTTCACTTTTATGCAGATGACACCCAGATTTATGTGAGAATCACAAATATAGTTGATATACAGAGTAAGATGGAATTGTTGATGTCTGATATCAAGAAGTGGATGAGAGCGAGAAAACTTAAACTAAATGATGGTAAAACTGATATTCTCATCATCCGAGGAAATAGAAGAACTGATAATATAGTAGGTGCCCTCTCCATCAATGTGAGTGGATCTCAGCTGCGACCGGCCAACTCTATTCGAAATCTGGGTGTATATGTGAACTCCCGATTAG
This sequence comes from Paralithodes platypus, assembly GCA_032716605.1. Taxonomy (NCBI): domain Eukaryota; kingdom Metazoa; phylum Arthropoda; class Malacostraca; order Decapoda; family Lithodidae; genus Paralithodes; species Paralithodes platypus. Next base: position 9,412,671 of record CM064510.1, on the reverse strand, counting down.
ATTTCAAAGAGCATGTAAACCAGATAGTTAAAAGTTGTTACTTACACATCAGAAATCTCTATTTGGTGAAGCCGTTTATAACCAGACGTTGCCTCCTGACGTTGGTTCACTCATTGGTCTTCTCTCGTGTTGATTATTGCAATGCCCCGTTGGTGGGTCTTCCAAATTATATTTTAAAGAAAGTTCAGTCTGTTCTTAGCAGGGCCGCAAGACTCATTTTTGGACCTAGAACTCCTACTACATCTCTTCACATAGAACTGCACTGGCTGCCAGTAAGAGCAAGAATGAATTTAAGTTGTGTTTAGTGACTTTTAAGGTTCTCAAATTTGATGAGCCTAGGTACCTTGCGGAGCTGCTCAGGCGCCCACCGGCACACCATGGTGTAGTTGTGCGTCATGACAATGACCCTTTTCGTCTTGACGAACCAAGGGCTTTCCAGCAGTCTTCTTTCTTTGAGAGGTCATTCTCCTACATGGCTCCGAGGTTGTATAACAGGTTGCCGCTGTCCATGGGACAACTGAGTTCTGTTGAATGCTTCAAGAGACAACTTAAGACTTTTCTCTTTGAGAGAAGCTATGATCTTGAGAGAGGTGTCATGACAGATGGCTATAGAGTTTAGGCTATTTTGCCACTGCTAGTAATTGTTAAATGTGTGTTGTATGAGAAATAAGTAACATACTTATTATTATTATTATTACATCTCAATTTTGATTTAACTTTTATTTTAAATTAAGTCTGATATTTTTAGTATAGCATATATTAAATATTTTAAATGTATTGTACAGACTTAGTAGTAAAGTGAGGGATGCATAATTTTGGATAGGGATATTTAGTAATAGAAGTAAAAATATTGGTTTTATGTACTGGTAGTTCAATGGAAAACCATGAAAATATGCATGCTGGGGAGTGGGGAGTTAGAAGAGAAGATATTAGAGAAGTATTTGGTAGTGATATGTGACTGACCATTTATGAAGTTCAGGCTGTAAGAAAATTCAAGCTGTATACATCAATTATTAAAAGAAGTTATGGTTTTTTGGTGGATGTTAATATTGAATTAAAGCCATTATGCATGTGCAACAAACATATATTTGCTTGTATTATGGCTAGAAATCAAATACATCATAAGTTTAAAGACCGAGTGCGCCACACAAGGTGTGGTTCCGGTCTCGCGTCCTAATGGCGGTTCTCCAGGCAGCTCTGTTCAGAGCTGCCTCACTTGTCTGTTTTTTTTTAATTCAAGATCAGACTGCAAGGTCTGCTCCCATGTCTTTTTTGGTATACTCCTTGATGCAGCTCCTTCCATGTTAACATACAGTATTAAAAGCATAAAACACAAACTGACACCAAGACTAAGCACCCTCAAGTCACTTGCCCACACAACATTTAGACAACAAAGAATCTACCACCATAGTATACAAACAATATATACGTTCAGTGATGGAATATGCTAGCCCTGCTTGGGCCTCTAACCTCTCTGAAACACATCACAACACCCTACACACCATACAGAACAAAGCCCTCAAAATATTCACTGGCTGCACAGCTACCATACCTACAGACCACCTACACCAGGAAACCAAAGTCCTCAAAATCAAGGATCACCTTGATATGAGAGGTACAGTACACAGTTTCTCGCTGTAGCCTCCATAGACTACCACCCACTACACTACATGGCACAATATCCATACACACCAAGAAACTTCAAAACAACACCTAGCACTCGTTATCATACACAAATACTGTCTTCACTTCCCCCTTGCCTACCCCAAGCCAGCCTCCAGAAACATATCCTTATTCAAATCACCCACCGATCCATCTAGTCACTCAAAGACAACACTCAGCTACATGCATGGCCCCCTCAAGTCCATTCCTCAGAAACCCTCCTTTCCCATGAGAATGAGTCCACCTGGCTAGGCTGCAATGTGGGCACCATTCAGGAAACCTTTCCAGGTTGTAACTCAACACCGCACGCTGTCAACCACATATGGAAGACTGCATAGCACAACCACTTACCGGTACGCCAACAACACAACACACACTCCTTGAGAACTTTGTGGGAATAGCTGGTCTCGGCTGTGGCCTTCCTTAGGAGCTCGGGGATGTTTAGCCAGGCAGCCTAGGGAACGACTACTACTACTATCTATCTCTCTATAATATATACTCCTAGGCCCAATCCCCACTTTTCCTTTTTTTTTTTTTTTTTTTTTTTTTTTTTTTTTTTTTTTTACTTGAAGCGGGTTAAGATGAGTATTTTTAGTTTCAAGGCAGTCTGGGGAAAGCAGTTTTTAGGTAACTACCGTAAAGTGGGGTAACTTCGTACTGCAGTGATAACTTCGGACATCGGCGATAATAAGTAATTAGACATTCTCATTATATAATGGAAACGCTTTTTATTGTTTTTTTTTGGTGGGGTCCGTTTAGAGAAATGGCAAAGGAAGAGCATGTAAAAGTCCTAGGAAACTGACATGGTATATGTACACTAAAAAAATATATATATGACGAAAATATGTACATTTTTCGCTACCCTGCCAATCTTCTATCGCCCTGAAGAAATTTGTTTGTATGAATGATGTGACTGATATAATTTTGGGTAAGATTAGGAGTAGTGGGCGTACCACTACCAACATACAGCATAACTCATTTATAAAACATTAACCTAACCTAACCTAACCTAGTTTTTTTTTTTTTTTTTTTTTCTATATTCCAACTTACTTCCTCTCGGGCATAGGCTGAGAGCCTTAACATTCACCGCTTTACAATGAACAGTGAAGCCCGTGAGGTCTTGTTCCAGTCTAGGGAGTGAGACATGTGAAGCACGTAGAGTACAACGAGCACCTGCCATCTTGCCTTCACATGAGGCACGGTGCTCACTCATGGCCCGAAACGACCCCATCTCTGAAGCCACCTCGTTCCCGTGCTTCACTGTCTCACCCCCTACACTCGGACTCTCACACTTACACACACACAACGCCACCTGTTGAGCAGATAACTCACCAGGCATTGCACCCCTATAGCATATTTTGAATATGGGAATATTCATACAGTGCTATTTAATCAGGGAACAATGAGGGTATTTTATTGATGTTTCGGTGGGCTTGTGGTAATGCACTGATACCAGGTACAGCACAAATTCCATCCCAATAATATCTTCCCATTGATACATCGGGATTTGAACCCGGGACCTTTGGATTACCAGGCCAGTGGCAAGACCACTCCACTACACCTCCCCTATAATGTAGTACTAGGTTAGGTTAGGTTAAGTTAGGTTAGGTTAGGTTAAGTTAATGTTTTATAGATGATTTATGCTGTAGGCCAATGTCGGTAGTGGTACACCCACTACTCCTAATCTTACCTAATTTTGTAGTAACATTACCAGAGACAACATCCACCAAAAGAAATTTGTTACACTTGTATAACGCTCTAGCTAGAACACTATCATTTAACCGATTGTGTTTAAAAAAAAAAAAATTGCTAACTAAGGACATGGAACAAAACAATCGTTTGTTATTATTTGCCCTACGAAAATCATTCATAATACTTGTCCATCATTAACATGGTGGTAAAAGATCAAATAATAATTCTCCGAGTCCAAAAACCCATACAAATATGATAATATGCTAACCGATTTATGTATTTCGGATAATTCTGGATATATAATATATATAAATTAGGAGAGGCATATATCTTGTCCGAATTTTTTTTTATCTGCCGAAAGAAACCCCAACAAATACGTTATACCTATAAAAATGCTCAAATTCATAAAAGTGTATAATTATGCAGTGATATAGTATACATACTGTACCTATATATTTTCACTAGGCCTAGTTAATTTTCGAGTTATTGATTAGACAGCATTGGTTATTTTTCCTGCTCAATATTTTCTAAGAGTGAGCTCAATGCCTAACGAGAACAGATCCAAACAGAATATATGTTAAACATCGTATATATCCCCCTCCTATACTGATTATACAGGCCTAAAAGTATTGACTGTGCATTTTCCACTTAAACATCGAACAGGAATAAGCAGTAATAATAAAAATTCATATAAAATAGTAGGAGCCGAAAAATGAATGAAGTAAGGCCACGAACGTACGTCCGAAGTTCTCCTCCGTTTGTCCGGAGTTATCCCAGCTTTCTTGGCAATCATTTTCCATAAGAAATCACCTATGTCCGAAGTTATCCATACATGTCCGAAGTTTTCAACTTTTCAAGCAAACTTCGGATATCATTTAGGATAAGGATAGCTCTCTTATTATGGGGGATAATTTTAGGAGGCTTCCTGGATTACGGTGCACTATCACCATACATCACTTGACCTAGTTAAATCTCTATAATGTGTTTACACTCAGGAGAAATTGTTAAAAAACCTTGAAAAATGTCCGAAGTTACCCCATTTTACGGTATCTAAAAACACACTGCTGAGTGTTCAAAAATGGCAAAATGGTATCATAATAACCAACTATGTTGCACCAAATAGGGTTAAGGCAACAAAATATTTTTAAAAGAATATGATTACGGTACCGTACATGTAGAACAAATTATGATACTGTTCACTCCTTTATTTCAGGTGATGAGTAGCTACTTTGGCAAAATATCGGAGGAGAATGTGAAAAACAACTTTGTGCTCATCTATGAACTACTTGACGGTAAGTATTTTCAATGTTAGATATACTGCATACCTTGCACTCCACAAGTCTAAAGGTACCGTACCATTGACACAACAAAGCAAACATTGAATAGTCTCACCAGCCAATCTATTATCACATCTCCACCCTTCTTAAACACTCAACCCGATATACTGTATAGGATCAAGAGAGTTACTTAGAATACCTTACTTGATACAGAATTTTAAGGAACACCCTGTCCTTAACATTAATCTTTCATTACAAACCCCAATGTACTTGAATAAATTTATGAAAGCATATGGTCCTCCCGGGATACTAACTCGGGACACCACACCCAGAGGCCAGAACCTTACTTGATATTATAGCTAATATTCAAGCACGCCTGTCATCAGTTACTTATACCTTATCTAATTGTATTACAAGTTAACATACGGTACAACTATAGAATCGTACTTATGAAATAGCAAGTTATTATACTTTACATGATATAGCTAACCTTGCTTCATACCAGTCATTACATAGATACGGTATTAATGAAGATCGGGATGTGGTAATTTACAGTCAGCTGGCAAAAACAGACTATAGACATTGAGGGTGTTCAACGAGAGAATATTCCATATCAATTTGTAATTAGATTTCCTTGATTTTATTCATTATTATTTATTATGCAATGTTAATATGTTTTTCAACATTTTGACACTTAATGTAGTTTCTTTATTCATGCAGAGTTTAGTCAAATTTACCAGAACTTCCCCGACTTCCCAAATTAATTCCTTGAACGTGACGACAGTGCATTTTTATGTGTGCTATTAGTTTGCTTGGGAACCAGATTAACTTGCGCATATAGTACCGTAATGTACACCCTATGTGGTGCATTGTGTTCTTTTATTTATAAATTATTATTTTACTTATGCGTTGTTTCCACATAGCGATTTTGATTAGTTATTTTGTCTTTTTACTGTGTTTGTATACATTTTGGTTTGTTTATTTTGCAAGTTTTACATTATATGTCTTTGAAAGTGGTAAAATAGACAAAAAATTCAATTTTGTATTAATTTTAGTGTACTACTTCTTACATTCATTCCATTCTTAACAGCAGATATCCAAAATCAGACCCCAGATACAGTTTACCCCGACCCCTTCATGAATAACTTGGTCTATATTATCGCCCAATATGCTACTTCACCCTAACTTGCTTTCTCTCTTGCTCTGCATTCATTAATTTATTCATATAGCGATACATTCATATTCTTTTCTATTACATTTTGAATACTGCAATCCTCTCCTTTCCCTAGGTGTGGCAATTATAATGTAACACTTGCAAAATAAACAAACCAAAACTGGGACGACACAAGATGAACGCAAAAGAACTACCGGTAATCAAAATCGCTATGTGGAAACAACGCTTAATAAAATAAAATTTGAAATAAAAGAACACAATCCACCACATAGGGTGTACAGTACATTACTACACATGTGCAAGTTAATCTGGTTCCCAAGCAAACTAATCGCACATATAACAATGCACTAACGTCATGTTCAAGGAATTAGTCAGTTTTGCCAGGGAGCACCACTCCAGTTCACAGACATTTTTATATAATATCTTTTAATGGTGGTGGGTGGCGTAGTCTAACAATCTGTGGTAACTGTTTACTGAAGTCCCTGAAATTTAAGTGCACACACCCTAGCCTCGCTGTTGAGCAGGAAGTGCATAGTAGTAACAACTGCATCATCATCCAGTTAGATGTGGGTGTGGTAGTACTGTACTGTAGGTCCTAGTGTGTTTCACATGCTCGCACCCAGTCGGAGGACACCTCGACGACGTATACAGACTAATAATCACACACAACAAAGCCATTCCAACAGCTTCCTTTATATACAACACCCCTTCTCTGCTATCTACATTTTCCCAGCCTTATGGTCATAGTGTACTGTCTGATGGTGTAATGGGATTCCAAATGTAAAAAAAAAAAAAAAGTAGAATACACAAGTTAATTTAATCTCATACATACACAATAAGCCAATCAAAAAAGCTGATACATATACTGTGTTATGTACTGTACTGTACTGTACTAATAATTATTTTCTCCATCACATTGCAGAGATCCTTGATTTTGGATACCCTCAGAACACTGACACAGGGGTGCTGAAGACCTTCATCACTCAGCAGGGGATCAAGACCGCCAGCAAAGAGGAACAGTCACAAATTACATCACAGGTCAGTACAGGGTGTATTCAATTTGTGTTTTGTTTTTGTGTGTTCGTTGTTTTCTGTTGTGTTTTGTGTTGTTCCTGTTCTTGGTCTGTCTTGAGTCCCCCCCCCCAAAAAAAATAAAAAAAATAAATAAATAAATAAATTTAAATAAATCAAAATAGGAAAAGTGGGGATTGGGCCTGATTAAATAGATAGATAGTATTCAATGGATCACACATTGCCTTGGAATGGCAAGTGGGTTACTGTGTCACCAAGAAATTTATCTACAGTAGAGTCACGCATCTCACGCATTTCGATCCCACGATTACGCATCCCACGGTACTATCCAATGGCTACCTGAATTCTCATCCCACGAAAAACCACACGATTCCCACGGATGCAGAGCTAATGGAAGCTCTACAGGACGCCGAACTTGATGCCATAGACGATGATTTCACGGGCTTTGGCGGCGACGGTGGGGTGACGGAGAACGAGAGTGGGGCCACGGAGGGTGGTAACTAACATCCGCTTCCCGTCTATCACCACATCCATCACAATAAGCACCTCATCAACTTTTCTAAGTTTTTTGTTTGTGTTTTACTTACCTTTCTTTTCATAGCAGCTTGAAAGCCTGTAAGCTTGTTTTGAAAGGCGTCCGTCCGACGCATGTAAACAACAGCCGGTAAGGCGTCGCTTGTTCTTGTGTGGCTGTGTTATTGTTAAGTAGTGAAAAGTAGCGAAAAGTGGCTGACATCGCCACAAAGTTCTCTCCACGGAAATCATCATCACAACTGAACCAGTTGACTTAGAGAGCTATACTCAACGCCATTCTACAGGTACGAAACACATCTACGCTTGGGGATGCGCGGGAATGCGGAAGCAGTCAAAATAACAAAGATACGGTAGCCTAGGCGAGAAGTTTTTTCGGCCAAATCCCCCAGGTTTTGGGGATATACCGGTATTATAGAATGCGTAGCCGAGGCTGGAGGGTTAAAGCAACTTACTTTGGATTATTGGCATGTAAAGTGATGGTCAATAGTCGCCCGACGATAGCCTCCAGTACTTTTGTAATTTTCCCCATTACTTTAATACTCTGCATCCCACGAATTCCGGTCCCACGGTAATATTTCGGTACCAATAAATCGTGGGATGCGAGATTCTACTGTATTTGGCTCAAAGGGAGTTGAATTTACATACTGTACATTAAAATGTGACAATATGTTTTATTTTGTTGGTGACAGCAGCTATCTTATAATATTAACGATATACTGTATGCTAATAAAGATAACTTTGTTTTGGGAATTGTATAATTTTTCTGCGATTTATGTATATTACATACAAATATTTCAGTTTAAAGGCCTTAAAATGTCAAAACTAATGAGGCTAAACATGAAGAAGGGGTCCAGAAACCCCACCCCTCCCCTCCCCTTAAAAAATTGTCATCGTTAGTGAGTGATATTTGTATTTTGTACTATTGTTATTATCTAGTCAAGTTGCAAATTTGATTTTAATAGAACATTTTGACACTTAATCTAGTTTCTTTATTCATGCAGAGTTTAGTAAAACTTTACCAGAACGTCCCCGACTTCCCAAATTGACTAATTCCTTGAACGTGACGACAGTGCATTATGTGTGCGATTAGTTTGCTTGGGAACCAGATTAACTTGCGCATGTAGTACCGGTAATGTACACCCTATGTGGTGGATTGTGTTCTTTTATTTATAAAATATTATTTTACTTAAGCGTTGTTTCCACATAGCGATTTTGATTATTAGTTATTTTGTCTTTTTACTGTGTTCGTATACGTTTTGGTTTGTTTATTTTGCAAGTTTTACATTATAATTCACAGTCAGAGAATAACGGCCAAACCTTTTCTTTATGACAGGTGACGGGGCAGATTGGTTGGCGGCGGGAGGGCATCAAGTACCGTCGCAATGAGCTCTTCCTTGACGTCATCGAGTATGTCAACCTCCTCATGTCTCCGCAAGGTAATTGTCCTTGGTTTTATCTTCACTTTTCTGTATGTCGTTTAGGGATTTATTTTGTTAACCAGCCTTTGCTTGTTATCTCCACTATTGAAGTTGGAGGAGATTATGTTTTTGTCTCTATCTGTAAACAAGATCTCTCAAAAAGTTAGGCACTGATATTCACAAAAGTTGGTGGGCAGATAGGATGTGCGCCAAGGAAGAAGTGATTCCATTTAGGATGTGATTGGTAGAGCGCATACCTCTGCCAGCGTATGCGGAGGTATGCGCTGGGGTTTAGATTATACAGTATTAACAAAATTATGTCTTCTAGTCTAGGATATACGATGCTATAATTTTCCGTTTTCACTTCCCAGCATATGGTAAAACTTCAACATCCAAATATCTATTTATAACTCTAGGGGCATGGGGCTAGGAATCCTCCTCCACTTGTATAATTCTCCTACTCGACAAGACAGAGAAAGGGGCGAGCGAATGCGAAAGTGGTCCCGAACCCTGAGAATAGGAACATTAAATGTTATTTCTTTTCGGGCTCTGTCTCGTGTCGGCCACCCCCAGCAATGGGGTATGTGCCTGAGTATATACATACAACTCTATCTCTAGTCTAGGATATCTCTAGTCTAGGATATGCGGTGCTGTAATTATCTGTGTTTGCTTCACATGATATGATAAAAACTTAATCATCCTAATACAGTCAGGACCCCCAATACACGATTCCACAATGCGCAAAAACCCTAATACACGAGTTACCCCTCGAAAATAACATTAATTAATTAAACATTAATTACGCGAGGTGGTACCACAATACACGAATCGAGAGCTAAGATGGGGCCAAATCCGCTATTCCCGCTTGATACGCGAGCACGTCTACGTTTCGCGAGGCCCAGGCATAGCTCCGAAAAGAGAAGAAGACGGGCATACGACTGCCTTCCCTCCCGCTTACCCACCCTCCCTCCCTCCCTCCCACAGTCCCGCTCAAGCGCTCATAGCCGTGCGGAGTGACCAAACATTTGTAGTGCCTGCCACTTTTTTCACCATGCCACGCCAATATAAGAAGATAACACACAAAATGAAGGTGGAAGTGTTGGATCGCAAGAAAAAAGGAGAAGGAAACTGTGAAATAGGCTTGTCAGAGTAAACTGTTCGTACGATTTGGTCAGGGAGGGAGAAGTTGGAGAAAATCGTGAAGTCCTACGGTCCTAGTCCTAGCTTATCTACTACTAATTTTAAGGTAAGGTTTCATATTTTTATTCATTGTTCTTCTTCCTTTACTTGTACTCGTTGACGAACCAGGACCGGCCACGGACTACGTGTCAGAAAATTCTATGTACCCACGCACCCGGCAAAATTATAAAAACTTAAATAATGAAAAATAAAAATGAAAATAACCGGCGTCTTTTCGTTGATAACTGTAAATGTAAACTCTGTGTGAATGAATTTGATTTTGAACATCAAACATTTTTTAAAAGTTACATTACCAATACAAAATTTTTGTTTCTAAATTCTTCTGTTAATGTAACATCTCCATGTAAAGTAAAGAATGTTATCTATTTAATAACCTGTGAGAAATGTGGTATACAATATGTTGGAAAGACGGAGCAATGTTTAAGAGAAAGAGCCTACGGGCATAGATCAGGAATTAAGAACGGCATCGACTCCAAGATTCTTCTATATAAGCATTTTAACACAGATTGTACTAAATTTGATTGTAAATACAAAATTATAGAAATTGTTCAAAGTAATCAAAATGTTTTAGATAGAGAAAATTATTGGATTGGAAAATTAATGACCATCTATCCATTTGGACTTAACAATCAAATAAAAAATGTAGGCAACATTTTGTATAAAGATTTATTAAAAAACGATTTTAATAACCCATATTTTAACTTCCCTGTTTTAAACAGAAGACCTGGTAGACACGGTAATAGAAGACTAAATACATTTAATAAAAAGAAAAGCAGGTCTGATATTATAATTATTGTTAATAATTTATATTCATTATATCGAAATTTCGGAATTAAAAAATTAAAAGATTCATTGAAAGGCCTACAAAAGAAAAGTTTTGCTCCTTTTATAGAAAATATTCTAAATAATAAACATAATTTCACAAATAAATTTAAGAATATAGTCTTTGCTTTTATGGGATATATTAGAGCTAATTCTAAGAAATCCAAAGATAACCGTATTAAAGATAAAGTCCTGTCCACTTTAAATTATTCCTCTAAAATTTTAGACAAAATTAATGTTAACAGTCTTATTAATTCAAAGAAAGTTAAGTCCATATTACCAGATGGTTGTAAAGATTTCAAACCATTAATAGTGTATTCATATGAACGACCTGTTGGGTCTATTATTTGTAATTATAATAAAGTTTTAGGAAATCTTTCAGATAATGATATTTTCAATAATAATAAATGCGTGTGTGAAAGAGTCATGGATATGCCAGCTAGCAGACGTGATGCACTAGCAAAGTTCATTTATAGTCCGATATGTCACATATTAACAGGTGATGTAGAACTAGTTAAACATTTTGCAAACGACAAATTAGCGGAGCTATGTCGTAAAGGGTTTAAATTTAGAATAGGGAGTAATAAAGTAACATGGGACATAATTTTAAAAGATATTGTTTTTTCAGTCAATAAATTAAAAGATAAATTGTTAAAAATTGCGTGCTGCAATGCGAGAGAACTAGAAGCATGGTCTAAATTATTAATTAAGTTAATTAGAAATAAAATTTTCTCGCTTAAAAATGAATTTAATCTTTCAGATTTTATAGACTATAATTATAATAAGCTTAAAGCTGATTTAATAAATTTACATAAACATTTTGTAATCACTACAGTAGATAAAGCCAGCAATAATTATAGCTTCACATGTAAGAAATTTTATCTTGAAAATATGAAAAAAGAATTAGGTATTAAGGGTAACATATTACGTAAAAATATTTGCGGTAATTCTGTTTATGAAATTCAAAATAATCTGAATATTGATAACTTAATCGATGAACATACCAAGAAAAATATAATATTTGATATTAAACTTTCTGATAAGAACAAGTGCATTGCAAAATTATACATGTTACCTAAATTTCATAAAAGACCTTATAAATATCGCTTTATTGCCGGAGCAAAATTTGCTACCACTAAAACTCTATCAGAACAAGTAGTAAATTGCTTAAAATACATTAAAAGTACTCATAAAAGATATTGTAATACCATCATGAGAAGAACTGGCATTAACTATTATTGGAGTGTTGACAATTCGTTAGAAGTTATTGATAAAATAAATACCATGCCGAAAGTTACCTCGGTACATAGCTTCGACTTTTCAACTTTGTATACCAATTTGCCTTTAGATTTAGTATATTCAGAGCTTTGCTTTATTATAGATTTGCACTTTGACAGGTTCGTTAGGAATGGTAATTATTTCATAAATGTTTATACATATTTTAATAATGCATCACTTAGCTCTACTCCCACTAGTTCTGTATATTTTGATAGAACTAAACTTAAAGATGCCCTTAAATTCCTCCTTTTCAATACTTATGTTAGATTCGGGCCGTACATTTTCAAACAAATATTAGGAATTCCTATGGGTGGAAATGCTAGCCCTTTAATTGCAGACTTATTCTTGCTTGCTTTAGAATTTAAATATATAAAAGACTTAGTTGACAGTAGCAAGAAAAATAAAATTCCAGAAAAATTAGCACTTGCTAAACTGTTAAGTAATAATAGTAGATATATTGATGATATTCTTGTTTGCAATTTGTTAAATTTTAATCAAGTTGCTAAACTTATTTACCCTAATTCTATTCCCCTCACACAATGTAACGTAAATTATAAAGTTGAAAATTTTCTTGATATAAATATAGAGATTGTTAATGAACAGTGCATACTTAAAGTATATCACAAAGTTGATGATTTTAATTTTAACGTAATAAACTTTCCTTTCCCTAGTAGTAATATCGATAGTAAAATCACTTATAATTGTTTTTATTCCCAATTAATAAGATTTTGTAAAATCTGCACTAAAGTAGATGACTTTTGGGCTAGAGCTAGGTTACTATACAGACTCTTAGTGGACAGAGGTTTTGAGGCAAGTAAATTGTTCCATAAATTTAATCTTTTTAGGGTCAATTATTGTGACTGTATTCTAAAATTTGACATCAATAATTTTAATCAAGCATTTTTAACTTGAAGTTTCTTGTATAACCTCTGCTTACTTTTTGTCTGTATTTATTGTTTATCTTTTTCTTTTTCTTTTTCTATTATTATTATTTTTAATATTGATGATTTTTTAAATTTATTGTTCTTGTTAAAAGAGTACTCTTTGTTTAAATCTGTTGTTACTTCATATTTTGCAATTATTTCTCTTTATATTATATGAATTCATTGTCGATAGTATCAATTGCTTACTTTTGCGATTTCCTTAGTTTATTTGTGCTATAAATGTAGGTTATTTGTAGGGTAGTTATTGATAGGGGTCACTTGAGGCATGCTATGCTTACAGGTACCTACCCGATAGCACTATCGTTAGTGAGTGCTGTACTGTATTTTATATATTATTTTGTAATAGTATAGATATCTTATCAATATTTGTATTTTTTACTATTGTTAATGTCTTGTCATGTTGCAAATTTGATTTTAAATAATATTTTGACATTTAACATGTAGTTTCTTTATTCATGCAGAGTTTAGTAAAATTTGCCAGAACGTCCCGGACTTCCCAAACTTGACTACTTCCTTTAACGTGACGATAGTGCGTTGTTATATGTGCGATTGGTTTGCTTGGGAAACAGATTAACTTGCTCATGTAGTGATGTACACCCTATGTGGTGGATTGTGTTCTTTTATTTAATAATTTTCATTTTAGTAAGCGTTGTTTCCACATAGCGATTTTGATAATTTAATTTGACTTTATATTGTCCTTGTCCCAATTTTGGTTTGTTTAGTTTGCAAGTTTTACATTTTAATTAATATAAGATATAGACTGTACTGTAGAGCCAAAAATGTCGAAAATAGGGCCAAAAATGTCGAAAATAGGCCATAATTGAGAGATGTCACCCAATCTAATTATTCCCATTTAAAGTTAGTTCCACAATACACGAATTCACAATACGCGATGCCTCCTGTCACCCCTATTCTCGCGAATTGGGGGTCCTGACTGTATATATTTATAACTCTTCCTTTTGTATTCGGCACTGCAGGTCAGGTTCTGTCGGCTCACGTGGCGGGCAAAGTGGTGATGAAGAGTTACCTGTCTGGGATGCCCGAGTGCAAGTTCGGCATTAACGACAAGATTGTCATGGACGCCAAGAGAGGTCAGTCACTGTTTACCCTTTCAGTATTTGTAGAAATTGATATAGGTGGAAAAGTACCTGGCATGTTTCGTATTTTATGTGTTAAATTGGTTATCAAAGTCACCCAATACCAGTATTAATTTTGTAGGTACTGTAATATTATTTACGTAAAACTTACCAATTCTGTCTCGCATCTTTTAATTTTGCCTTTATATTGTCTTTGTCCCAGTTTTGGTGTGTTTAGTTTGCAAGTTTTACATTTTAATTAAAGTAATGAATACATGTGGTACTCCAAGCACTCGAACCTAGGATACTCACACCGAAATTCCGCACACTAAGCATTAGGCTATCAAATAAAAAAAGACGAGCAATAAATATACCGTATGTTGTGTATTTTCATGTTCAAAGAAAAGACAAGCAATAGGTAGATGTTGTGTATTTACAAATTCATAGAAAAGACAAGCCACAAATATATGTTGTGTATTTTCAATTTCCAAGAAAACACAAGCAATGAAACTATGTTGTGTATTTTCAGGTTCAAAGAAAAGACAAGCATTAAGGGGGGGATGGGCCGGTTTTCTGGACCACTTTCTCCCTCATGTTTAGCCCCATTAGTTTTCAGATGTTAAGATGATTGCCCCATTAGTTAGTCGATTTTAAGACCTTTCGCCCCATTTCTTCGTCAATATTTAGACCTTTCGCCCCATTTCTTCGTCAATATTTAGACCTTTCGTGCTATTTAGGTGTCAATTTTTTCTCTGGCTAACGATAGTGTGCCTGTAATGTTGGAAGATACGGCCGGGAAATTGTACTACCGAAAAATGTACAAATTAATCTAGAAGGGGGATCTAATGGATGTTATTTTAAATTTGATGGAGGTCTAGGGAGGAAACTAGAAAAATAATGAATACATGCAAAAATCGCCCAAAAAGTGAACCATCTTTATTCAGGTTCAAAGAAAACACAAGCAATAAATCTGTGTTGTGTATTTTCAGGTTCGACGGATGAGACCCAAAGAACGGGCAAGACCAGCATTGCCATCGACGACTGCCAGTTCCACCAGTGTGTCAAGCTCTCCAAGTTTGAGACCGAACACTCCATATCATTTGTGCCGCCTGATGGAGAGTTTGAGCTCATGAGGTATGAGGTGTTGGATTTATTTTGGATATAGTCAACTCTTTCAATTAGAGATGCCAGTTTGTTTCATTCTGACTACCTTCAGATTATATTTTCAACTTTGGAAGAATATATCGGAGTTAGAGAGTTAATTGAGATAGCCTTTGATGCTTAGATACCTGGAAGTCCTTCCTAAGCTAAATATAATAATCTGGTGGTAGTATTTACCTTCAAAGCCCGGGCATTTTTTTGTTTCTTGTCAGTTTTAGCCCATAGTTTCTCTCTAAACAAAAGGCATAGAAAAACAAAACTATACCCTGTTTCAAATAAGTAGGCCAAAGCTTTTGAACATTAACTTCTATAACTCACAAACGACTTGAGTAATCAAGCATATTTCCACCATTTGGGAAGGGTCAGCCAAGGAATAGGTGTGGAAATTTACAGACCATTTGCTCTGGTCCTTTATGAGTTACATAGGTTAGGGTTCATGATGTCTGACCTACCAATGTGGAGCAGGGTTTTGTTGTAGTCCATTCATTCTAGGTTGGGCAGAATTCGTAACCTCTAACCTCTGTAACTCAAAAAGGACTAGAGTAATCGAGCTAATATTTCTACCAAATAGGAAGACTTGGGTAGGGAATAAGTGTGGAAATTGACAGCTCATTTGTTCGAGCCCTTTTTGAGTTACAGAGGTTAGAGTTTACGATTTCTGCCCAACCTACAATGAACGGACTATAGTGGAAGTACCGTACCAGATTCCAGTAACACGTTGAACTCACCTCGAGGATCCATGTGGTAGTGTTCGTTGCTCCCAAATACAGGGGACCAGCTTTACTTACTTACTTTGTTACTTTGTAGATATTTAGGTGAAATCACCACGGTCGATCTGGGGATCCGCCGCTTCCACACATCCTCTCGATCTTGAGGTACTGGATTTGGTCAATGATCGAGTTTGACCCAGCTCCTCTGTTGGTCGGGCCGTGTGGTACCCGATCTGGTACCCGATTGTGGCCATGACCTTCCTTAGGAACTTGGGGCTGTTCGGCCAGGCAGCCTAGGGAACGAGAACAACAACTGGTACCCTGGGTATAGAATTTATTTAGCCCCTAATGTACCAGCGACGTCTTTTTACTTTTATTCTAGCTATATTTAGAGGATTTTATGCAGTTTAAAAAAGATCTATGGTTTTAAAAATGGTTAAGTGAGATAGTTTGAAGCCTGTTGATTGCTGGGGCCCTTTTTATGCTGAATAAAATTGTCTAATAGTAGCCAGAATAAAGTTAATATGACAACACCGGTACTGAATGGGTTAATGCGTTTGTGGTGTAGTATTGAGAGGAGAAATTGTATATCCATCTGGGTTGCTCTCTATTTGTTAGGCAATAAAAAGAAAACACCTGCAAGTGGCTAGGCAGACGAAACACAAGTTCCAGTAACTCTATCGTATATTTAAAGCCACCCGCGGGGGTACTAACCTTTTTAACCCCTTCTGAACCTACAGTAGTTGTCCTTGTCAATATAAGCTGGATATTATGACGATTTTATCCAGCTTAGGGAGGACGTATAGCAATTAAAATACTTCAAACTATCTAGATTATCCATTTTAACTACCACAGCTTCCTCCTAAGCTGCATAAAATCATCTAAATATAGCTGGAATAACACAAAATACATCCTCTGTAAGGAAGTGGTTAATCGGTCCCTACAACGTATCTCTGAGTATTATTGGGAACACTTTTCCAATACTGGCATTGATTAAATTATGATTCTGTAGAACTTAAATATTGTAGCTATGAAATATGATGGCATTTTTATTAAAGCCATGTATTATAGCATTTTTTTAATACCAACATCCATAGTTAATTTTTTTTTTTTTTTTTTTTTTTTTTTTTTTTTTTTTTTTTTTTTTTTTTAAAGTGTGAGACTACTGTTCTATTTGACATCAGGTATGATGACGCAATATTTATCTATCATACGTTTGAAGTCAGTTCAATGTTTTGCATGGGTATATCTTGGTCACCTGATGCTCACAACTCCATGTTGTTTGGTAGATCCCCTGCAGCACTCTATGTTCCTTAACGTTGATATTATTCCTAGAGACATCACCCTAGGTCTTCTTAATTTTACCATTACCAACCTTAGTTGCTTTTGGTTCTATAGATTTAAGTTTAGTTTGATTATTCTTGTTTGTAATAATTGATGATAGTTTTGTCTCTACTAATGGAAATCCCCCCCCTGTCCACTGTAAGTTAGTGCCAGCATGCCTGTATGACCTGTACAAGTAGCTTCTGCACAGTCAGCCATACCAGCTGGCAGCTGCAGGAAACCTGTCGAAGCACAACTGCACAGCAGCTAATCCGCTATGATACATATGTTTGATTGGGGTGTTGACCCAGGTGCTAATCCAGGGTGGAGGCCCCTCACTTCTGGACAAATAGAACAATCTGGAAAATCACTTGCCTTTAGGGGCTGTTCACCAACTCTGGTATACAACTGGATGCTCACATCATTAGCAAACCCAAGCTATCATCATGT
Organism: Paralithodes platypus; assembly: GCA_032716605.1. Classification (NCBI taxonomy): domain Eukaryota; kingdom Metazoa; phylum Arthropoda; class Malacostraca; order Decapoda; family Lithodidae; genus Paralithodes; species Paralithodes platypus. Next base: position 9,394,918 of record CM064510.1, on the reverse strand, counting down.
TTTTAGGAAAAAACAGCTGCATTCCTTGCTGAAGTTAACCACATTTACCGGGGTGCATCTAGCCTTTGTCCTTCAAGGTAGTGCCTACAAAGCAGTAGGTGGCACTTATCCACCTGCCATATATAATGTTCACCAACAGCTGCAATTCAAGGGGGGTCTCTCACTGCACTAAGGAAAAGTTATGTTCTGTATGTGTCAAGAAGTATGCTGCTTTATGGTAGTGAGATGTGACAGTTAACTATAGTGGATTTGAATGTTTTGAAATGAGCATGACCAGAGAGTGACCAGTGAGAGCAGATTTGAGTGACCTGGTATGGAATGTATCCGTGAAATAATGTTTACTAGCTGGCAGCGGTGGTTTAGCCATGATACCCGTTATACCTGTTACCTGTTATAGAGATCGCCACCTGTAAGTGGCACCGATTAGCGTGTCGCTTATCTGTAATTTGTTTAGGGTATACAGTCGACCCTCGATTTAACGGACCTCGATACAACGGATTTAACTGACTCTGTCTGTAGCCCGACAATAACGGACAGTGATGGACAAATGTCCGTTACTGTAAAATTTGTCCGTTAGATGGCAGTCACATATTAGTTTAACCCGGGAGCTGCGGGGAGACTCTTAAGAGTTCCCCCGGCGCACTGCGGGGAGACTCTTAAGAGTCAGAGAAAACAAAAATCAACTTTTGACATCGAAAAAAAAAAAAAAAATATATTTTTTTTTTTTTTTTTTATTTTTTTTTTTTGGCCCCTGGGCCATGCAAAATCTCAGTCCTCTACCTCCCCTCCTTCCCCACTTTCCTCCTCTCCTTCAGTTATCACCTATTTTCCCTGTTATTCCCTTATTCTGAGGTATATTTTCGTGCTAACATTAGAAATCCGATTGGAGGGTGTGGTCATCACTGATAGCAAGCGAGTGCAAGAGAGAGAGAGAGAGTATCGATCGACTGTGTCTCAGTGGCCTTGGGGGAAATTGGCGGGAAAGCAGATTGCCTCACCCATACATTATACAACTCGCGGGCTATATCTCCGATTTTGACCATCCAAACGCTGTTTTCACTCGTTTTATTGTTGTTTCAGGTTAATACCTTTATAATCAACCCATAATAGGCGCATATGGATAAGTATTAATGCTATTAATGGCACAATGAATATTTTAGTGACGGAAACACCTCAAATACGTCAGCACAGGGGGACGTTTCCAATTACCCCCATGCGCACTTCAGAGGTTAAGGTAAGAAAAACTACTTTATTTGTATCATTGAATTGTTTATTCTCTTTTATCTACTGTTTACCTATATTTTTTTATTCTCTTCTATCTAATTAGGTTCAACTTATGCATAGAAAGTTTAAAATCTGTATTATTTTGGCATATTTGGGCAAAAACAGAAGTCCGGAGGGACTTTTCCAGTAACGGACAAGCTTCCCCCCCCTATTAGTCCGTTAAATCGAGGGTCGACTGTATTCCCCTAGATGGGTTGCCCGCCAAGGTTATCGAGTCCTATCCACCCGGAAACACCCCTTTCAGATACCAGGAGGGACTGCTATCACCAGAGACGGGGTATCACAGGGGGACCGCGTAACACCAGAGACACCCTGTTACATTATAGCTAAACCATCGCTGCCAGAGAGAACGGATGAGAATGGTTGGGTGAAGCATGTTACAGGAATGAAAGTGGTGTGAAAATTGGCAGTTCGTAGTCCGTGGAAGACCTGAGGAGGGGTCTTGTCGTTAGGGGGACTTGCTTTAGGAGATCATGCAACCTGAACAACCATCAGTTGACCAAAACATAATCATGTAAAACAGTTTCAACCAATAGAGTGAAGGCTAGGTATTGCCCTCCAGTCTCAAGTACTGTACTGTGTATTCCTGTATCATAAACCCTCCCATAGATTGTTCCCTGGAGTTATAAGTAAGTACAATGTGTTTATTGTAGAAATATTAGGAGTCTTAGTTGTACGGTAGGAATGATATTAATACATGGTAGAGAAAATGTTATGTACTGTAGTTGACTAATGCATATACCTGTACAGTATATACTGTATATACAGTTTGCACCATTAGGAATAATATCGAAGGGGTGTACCTTACCGTACTCATTTAACTAGATTGTTATGAGTAATAAACATTACTGTTACCGGTATTTAAATGTCCAAGATTAAAGGATCTCTATAAACTATAAATTTAGGGAAAGTGGATTAGTAATGCCTCAGTCATTTTGTGAAAGATCAAATTAATATGTTCAGGCATAGACTACAGTAGATCTGGACTGGACACGAAAATGGAACTTTGCAGTAAGGGACTCAAAATCGGAAAAGAACCCCCAAGTTTGAATCTCATAACCGCGAAAATATCACATTTTCGCGGTTTCGAGGTTCGAACTTGGGGGTTCGTTCTCCGATTTTGGGTCCCTTACTGCAAAGTTCCATTTTCGTGTCCCGCCCAGATCTACTGTAGTCTATGGTTCAGGTATTTCAATTTTCTTTTTATATCACGCCCATTCCTCCCTTAAAAGTCAGTGAATGGTATGTATCACTTTACGAAGCCTACAAAATCCCCTTTTTACAGTATTTACTAAAAAGAATATGTGCATGTCTATTTTACCGCTTGCGTGTTTCAGGCAATTTGGAAGTTTGAGCTATAGAAATAGATATTTAACCCTTCGAGTACCAGCGACGTGTGGTATAGCCTATTTTATTCTAGCTATAGTTAGACGATATTATGCAGCTTAACCCTCCGGATCCGGGGGCCCTCATATGAGGCGGTTCGCTGTGTCCGGGGCCATTTTCGTACAGTCAAGCTTCATAATTCAGTAGCTACTGATTGAGACCACCTAGAGCAGTCCGTTTTTTTGCAAATTGTAGAACATCTTGTTGTCTGTAGACTGCCGTTGAGATGACATCGCTACGACGCGTGGTTGCCGAGTTATGATGATTTTAGCCGCGATTTTTAGCCGCGCTTTTTACCTCATATGAGGCCTCCCGGACTCCTAACCAAAATACGTTTTGCCTCATATGAGGCCTCCCGGATCCCAAGGGTTAAGAAGGATCTGTGGTAGTTAAAAGGGTTGTTCGAGATAGTTTAAAGCCATTTTATTGCTAGAGGTCCTTCCTAAGCTCAATAAAATTGTCTGATCATTGCCAGATTACAATAAAAAGGATTTCACCGGTACTGAATGGGTTAACAGAATTACCAGCTAAAATGCGCTCGTAGTGCATTTATAAATACTGTACCGTATACAGTATACTCAAAAATTCAACGAGCATATCATCCATCAGAAACCTACATTATTGTTCATCTCTGTTAAATATTGATGAAAACAGCTCCAACTTCCTTGTAGCCTGAAACTCGTTACTGGTCAATTGGGAAGTATATGGTGAATAAAGGGTGATCAGCAATGTTCTACCTTCGATGGTTTGGTTAAACTACTTAAAGGGTTAAACATTTTATACCTTCATGTGTTGTCATGTTCGTGTATTATTTACAAAGCTTCACCTTCAGTTTCTATCAGCTGATGGCTGCCATTCAGTAGACTATACACAATTTTCTTTAACCTGGCAGAAAGTTTAATCTTCTAGCAGTTGATTTCTCAATACTTAAGGGGAGGTTTTTAGTTCGTTCCCTAGAATTCCATCAATCTTAAAATTACACCCCCTTGAGCCCCTTTCAAGATAAATTTGTACATTTTTCGGTAGAAAAATGTCCCGGCTGAAAGCCGGTTCCTCTTAAATTACAGGCTCGCTATCGCTCGCCAGGATAAAATCTACACCTGAATTGCACGAAAGGTCTTAATATGGGGTGAAAGTTCTTAAAATCGCTAAACTAATGGGGCAAACGTTTTATAATATCAAAAGCAATGGGGCTAAACATGAGGGAGAAAGGGGTCAAGAAAAAAATCCCTCAAATGGAGACCTCCCCTAACCCCTTCAGCACCATGGCGTATTTTCATCCTATTTCGGTTATCATTGAACGACTTTCTTTAGTTTGTAATATACCTATGCGACTCAAATGGGTAAATACGATCTCGATAAATCCAATTATTAACATAGCTCCTTCTTAAACTGCGTAAAAATTGTCTAACTGTATCCAGGATCAAAGGGGAAAAGGCGTCATGGTGCTGAAGGGGTTAATGGAATACTATGAATACTATGAAAGTACAGTACTCCGCCTCTGCCTTGGCCTTGCTCGGGACCTTGGGGCTGCTCGGTCAAACAGCCTGGGGAACAGCAACAACAACAACTCTGTCTCTGCTTCATATTATAAACAAGCTTTCACAATTAACACCATATCCTATTTGGATATATAAATTTGAAATAGCGGAGTAATTAATTTGGGGATAAGTCAGTTTCTCGCCAGCTTTAAAAGCATATAAAAAGAGACTATAGTTGTATGGCAAGACTCCTGGTTAATCACAGGTTCTGGCAATTAGATTTAAAAAATAAATCTAATAGACATATAATAAATACTTATTATCTATTATATATACTGGTATTAAAACTCTGGCAGGTAATAAAACACTGTCCAAGATTTAAGTCCCAGATAAATTAATTTATTGTGTAAGAATGAGCCCAAGATTTAAGTCCCAGATAAATTAATTTATTGTGTAAGAATGTGTTTTTTTTTATATATACTATATAATTATATTTATTTGTACTTTCTTATTTATATTATTATTATTTTTTATTTTTTATTTTTTTCAAGGACATTATAAAGCTGTGAGCCATAATTTGTATGCACCCATTTGATTCTTTGAACCATTAAGGCGGTTCAGAACCACAGAATAACAAACTTGGGTGTGTTTGATACAGACTCACATGGGTGCATAGCTACTGTGGCCCTTATCCCTAGACAACCCCATCATTGTCAGGGGTACTTACTATAGTTTTGTCATATTCCTAGCCAGTCAATATGATGCGCTACCATCAAAGGGCGTAATTAAAACCTCAATTACAATAATAATATAAAACTTGCTAACCAAGGGTGAGGGCTGGTCCTATCCAGAGTGAAGTTTGGCATCCTTTACCCTACCTTAGCTGTTTCTGTCTCTCTTTTACTGTACTACTTTTCCTTCTAGGTGCTGGCGAGATCACCCAATTGGGTGGCACTGCAATGGGGGCTGTGGGCGGTGGGGGCATTGACCCGGGGGTGCAAGCCCGTTGGTTGATGGTCCCCTCCCCCGCTACCCCCTCAGAGACAGATCGCAGCTCACCCTGGTCCCTTCGGGGGCCCGAGCATCTGGATAGCTTCGGTCTACCAGACTCGGGACTGCTCGGCCAGACAGTCTGGGGAACTACAACAACAACAACAACAATTTGCTAACCAAACAAACCAAAACAGGGACGACACAATACAAAGACAAAAGAACCCATCAAAATCGCTAGGTGGAAATAATGCTTCAGCAAAACAACATTTTGAAATAAAAGAACACAAAACCACCACACGGGTGTACACCAACACATGAGCAAGTCAATCTGTTTCCTGTCTTTAGCAAAATTATGGCTTAATGGTGTCGTGTGTGTTTGAATTGATAAGATTCCCATATATTGAATAATAAGTTTTTTTTGGACTGCCCTCAGATGTCCACAATTACCTCCTTTGACGGTATATAGTTCTAATTGACCACTTGCGAGTTTCATGCTATGAAGAAGTTGGGGCTGTTGACATCGATATTTAACCCTCTCACGACCATATGACGCAGAGGTTACCAGATTAGCAATAAGAAATAGAGTTCTCTCACTCTTATAATTACCTCTCCAAAATTAGTTTTCTGCCCACAGCTAACTCAAAGACAACTGCAGAGGTTAAAGTAACTAAACTAAAGGTTTCTAAATACCCCTGATGGTAACAAAGACTTTAAAGTATCCCTAATAGGCTCAAAATTGCGTCAAGAACGTGAGAGGGTTAACAGAATCACCAGCTTAAATACGGTTGGAATTATTACAGTATTCTCATTGCAATTATAATAACTTGTATAATATTAGCTGGCTAGGAACACTACAAAACTAAGATACAGGCATTCTTCACTTACTGTAATCTCTATTTTAAGTTGTTAATTATTACTTTTAATAAATTAGGGAACAAAATTTACTTATACAGTACTGTACATCATTTACTTATACAGTACTGTACATCATTTACTTATACAGTACTGTACATCATTTACTTATACAGTACTGTACATCATTTACTTATACAGTACTGTACATCATTTACTTATACAGTACTGTACAGCATTTACTTATACAGTACTGCACATCATTTACTTATACAGTACTGCACATCATTTACTTATACAGTACTGTACATCATTTACTTATACAGTACTGTACAGCATTTACTTATACAGTACTGTACATCATTTACTTATACAGTACTGTACATCATTTACTTATACAGTACTGTACATCATTTACTTATACAGTACTGTACATCATTATCAAGTTGTAAATCAGACAAAAAATAGTCCAAAATTGCAAGAAATAACATAAAAATATATTGCTTGAATTAGAGTTACTTCATTTAATGTATTGATTTTCAGGAACATAACTAAAACTTTAAGTGAGGAATTACTGTAATTTCCACTTACAATGATGGGGTTAGTCTAGGAATACAGGCCTATGGCTCACGACCGTACTTGGTCTAATCTGTGTGTGGGCCGACAGATACCGCACCACAAAGGACATCTCCCTGCCCTTCCGAGTGATCCCCTTGGTGCGCGAGGTGGGCCGCACCAAAATGGAGGTCAAGGTCGTCATCAAGAGCAACTTCAAGTCATCGCTACTGGCACAAAAGATTGAGGTGAGGGATTATCTGTCAATCAAAAGCCGAGTCCATTATTATTAGTCTTTATTATTGTATTTGTTTAGCTAAAATTGTGCTTTATGGTTCAAATTTTGTCTTTGAAAGCGAGAAAATTATCAACACAATGCTATATCACAGTGGTCTTCATTGCGTGGCTCGCAAGAGAGGAGAGAGTTCATCAGTAATCAGAGAAAAGTTTAAAGTATTAGATATAAATTGCATCACTATGCCGTATCAGACGTATCACTTAATAAAATTGCTAATGGGAATAGACCTAGTGGCCCTGGCAATTCTTTACTTTTCATAATTATTCAACACAAAGAGAAAAGGAGAAAAGAGAGAGCACCCATTATACAGGAATGATGAGAGAGAGAGAGAGGAGAACGAGCCTTCTGTACAGGAACTGTACGTGTGGGTTACGTAAGTCTAGAGCTCGGCGGCCCATACTCAGCCAGTCTTGTCCATTCACTCGTTTTATTAACTCCTTGCGACATATATGACTCGATCGCGTCATATGGAACTTATAACCAATAACTCATATGACGCGATCGCGTCATATGGACTTATCTCTATACCTCTCCAATATGTTTATGACGCGATTTTGCGTCATATGAGCTCAGTAAGTCCAATAAGTTACCATACGATAAAACCGTTGGTGGCAACCTCAGCCTCCTGCGATAATTCTAACGGCCGCAGTGTTGTTGTGAGTGTAGTGCGAGGCAGTGGCAATGATCCTGGGGCTCCCGCCTCCTCGGACTTACTGGAACATAATATGGCTGAAGGAGTTAACACCACATCAGAAAAGTGGGTTATAGTGCCTCATAAATTAGTGTTATTTTATGAGAAAAAGACTCGGTGTATGCATGAAATGTATGGACATAAACTCGTATTCTTACAAATTCAAACGCTGTATTTTCAACATTTGGTTATTTTTTCACCAATTTGTCGTATTCCAGGCGGTGAATTATCAGGCTTATGCGGCTCTCACTCTGAATATGTCCTGCACTTTTGGCTCTCTTGAAAAAATTAGTGAATAACACTGCAGTATATTTTCCTGTCGTCCCAGTTTTGATTTGTTTATTTTGCAAGTTTTACATTATAATTCCTTCTCATATGCATTTAAGTCTTCAAACAAAATTGCTCCGGTTTGACCTAGTTGTCTGATATCAATCAAAGTTATTTTAGAGCCTAGGTAGTGGAACAGAAAATCTAGCATTCCTTATACTACACCTAAACCTCTCCTTGAAAGTACTTCCCTGACCGGCTGGTATCTATGCCCTCATTCTTTCAATTTCTTATGTTAACTCTCTCACGACCATAGGACGCAGAGGTTGCCAGATTAGCAATAAGAAATAGATTACTCTCACTGTTATAATTACCTCTCCAAAATTAGTTTTCTGCCCACAGCTAACTCAAAGACAACTGCAGAGGTTGAAGTAAACAAACTAAAGGTTTATAGATACCCCTGACGGTAACAAAGGATTTAAAGTATCCCTAATAGGCTCAAAAATCGTGTCAGGATGTGAGAGGGTTATTGGTACCCTGGAATTTACTGTAAATGAAGATGGTTAACTTTAGAATCTTTGCATATTTATGTAATGTGATTGTTATTGAATCTGCTGATGTGTAGAACTGGCACTTATTGTAATAGAAAGCACCATCTATTATTTCCAGTTTATATAGGGAAGATAGTTTTACTGATACATTCTGCCTGGTCTTTGGTCATTTGATATGGCTTTTGTATCGATGACACATTTGAACTTTATGTAAAAATGCATTCCGTATTGTTGAATTATCAATCATATTTCTCTGTCAATCAACTAATGCATACCTATTTTCCTTTTTCCAGGTCCGCATCCCGACTCCTCTCAACACTTCTGGGGTCCAGCTGATTTGCATGAAAGGAAAGGCCAAGTACAAGGCTTCTGAAAACGCCATTGTCTGGAAGTGAGTGTATTCTATATATATATATATTTTTGTTTTCACCAACTAACTTCACTTCTAAACTCAATTTATGAAATCAACAAATACATGTGGCACTCCAAGGACTCGAACCTAGGACACTCACACTGAAATTCCGCGCACTTATGCATTGCGCTATCAAGACATACCAAGCTTGATTTACTTACTCCATTCTGATCTAGGGGTGGTCTTTTTCAACCCATTAGTTTTGGGGATTTTAATACTTTTTGCTCCATCTGTTTGTCGAATATATTAATATTGATGATTTTTTAAATTTATTGTTCTTGTTAAAAGAGTACTCTTTGTTTAAATCTGTTGTTACTTCATATTTTGCAATTATTTCTCTTTATATTATATGTATTCATTGTCGATAGTATCAATTGCTTACTTTTGCGATTTCCTTAGTTTATTTGTGCTATAAATGTAGGTTATTTGTAGGGTAGTTATTGATAGGGGTCACTTGAAGCATGCTATGCTTACAGGTACCTACCCGATAGCACTATCGTTAGTGAGTGCTGTACTGTATTTTATATATTATTTTGTAATAGTATAGATATCTTATCAATATTTGTATTTTTTACTATTGTTAATGTCTTGTCATGTTGCAAATTTGATTTTAAATAATATTTTGACATTTAACATGTAGTTTCTTTATTCATGCAGAGTTTAGTAAAATTTGCCAGAACGTCCCGGACTTCCCAAACTTGACTACTTCCTTTAACGTGACGATAGTGCGTTGTTATATGTGCGATTGGTTTGCTTGGGAAACAGATTAACTTGCTCATGTAGTGATGTACACCCTATGTGGTGGATTGTGTTCTTTTATTTAATAATTTTCATTTTAGTAAGCGTTGTTTCCACATAGCGATTTTGATAATTTAATTTGACTTTATATTGTCCTTGTCCCAATTTTGGTTTGTTTAGTTTGCAAGTTTTACATTTTAATACTGGGTAATTAGTTTCGCCCCATTCATAGGTTGACTGCATAATTTATGATGAAATAGCCAGCACATTTTTCGGTATAAGTTTAGCTTGAAGATGGATCTGGGGGGCAGTTTTATTTTATTTATTTATTTATTTATTTATTTTTGAGGGACGCATGTGTTTTACTTGATGGCGGTCTAGGAGGAAACTAAAAATTATCTGCAAAAAAATTGGAAAAACAATATGAACCATCAATAATTTAAAAAACAGCACATTAACCCCCTAATACCCCAACGAGGTAATGGTAACCCCATTGATTATTATTATTTTACTTAAGCGGTGTTTCCACATAGCGATTTTGATTAGTTATTTTGTCTTTTTACTGTGTTCGTATAAGTTTTGGTTTGTTTATTTTGAAAGTTTTACATTAAAATGTAAAACTTGCAAACTAAACAAACCAAAATTGGGACAAGGACAATATAAAGTCAAATTAAATTATCAAAATCGCTATGTGAAAACAACGCTTACTAAAATGAAAATTATTAAATAAAAGAACACAATTATAATGCGATTTTGATTAGTTATTTTGCCTTTATATTGTCTGTCTGAATTTAGGGTTGTTTAGTTTGCAAGTTTTACATTATGATGCCCTACAGGATAAAGCGCATGGGTGGGATGAAGGAGTCCCAGATCTCCGCTGAGATTGAACTCCTGCAGACGGACACCAAGAAGAAGTGGACCCGACCGCCCATCTCTATGAACTTTGAGGTGAGTGCTAATAATTGATGGGGTAACTGTGTGCATGTTCTTATCTATCTATCCATCTATCTATCTATGTTCTTATAGTCGGTTCTATTTCCGCTGTCGGTAAATTGAATTCCTTACAACTGATTCCTCAGTTCTTTGTGGAAAGATAGGAAACTTTATGCCATATTTAATGCCAAGTCCTCATAACAAACCACCTATTTTGCTTTAAAATCTTTGTAGTAGTTGAGTAATAAAGATGAGGACATGACAATTTACTATCAGGTGAAAATAAACCGACTTATAGTATGGGCAATGTGGGTAGTTCTTTATGATCGCTGGTGTGAGGTGTGTCTACTGCCCATGGTTTCTTATTTTTTTTACTATTTAAATACAGTAACCTTTTCTTTTGACTGAGGACTGCTATGGTTAATGTGGTCAGAAATAAACTGAATCAGCCTCTTTTGCACAATGGTATTACTGAAAGAATATTATGATCCATACCCTGTTCCAAATTGGTTGGCCAGAAATCGTGAACCCTAACCTCTTTAAAAAGGGCTTTAACAAATGGGCTGTAAGTTTCCACATCTATTCCCTATCTGACCCTTCCCAAATGGTAGAAATGTTAGCTTGATTATTCTAGTTGTTTGTGAGTTATAGAGGTTAATTTTCCAAGAGTTTTGGCCTACTTATTTGAAGCAGGGTATACTGTAGTACTTTTGTCTGAGCATGATTAACTTCTCGCTGATTATTTCCTTTTCAGTGCTTTAAAAATATCATCACATTCCTCAGTCAGAATGTTACTTCTGCTCTCAAACATATTAATTAATAATATTTTCCACAATTTTCGAGCACGTCACCAGTAGAGAAAAACAATTAGTTATTAGGTTATATGATTTTGGTATATAAATCTTCTTCCATATTTTTGGGCATCTTTGTAAATATCCACTACTCTATATTTTGGATTATTATAAATGTAAGTGAATACCGGTATTGTAAACTTATATTATTACATTCCTTCAAAGTGTTAGTGTAGGAAAGTGGAGATCGCTTGAACTCAACATTTAAAAAGTCAGCCTAGCAATTCATACTGGTACACTGCATGGAGTGATTGAGGATTGTATCCTCATTCTTACCCTACTATAGTAAAGAACAGACGTGGTAATATTTGTCTGACAGCTAGGCCTATATGGTAGCTTAGTGTGATCTTAAAACTTATTCGACTCTACAGCTAGAAAACATCCTATCATTTCTATTTTGCTAAGGCAAAGAGAATCTGATATTGCCCTTGTCCCTGAGGATAGAAATGTTCTTGTACCAAATCAGTACTTAATATACATTAGATACAAGCTATGCACATGCCTTGAACCTCCTGAGAGGTTTGATGTGATTAAGGGGAGATTTCCACTTGAGGGATTTTTTTCTATACCCCTTTCTCCCTCATGTTTAGCCCCATTGATTTTGAGATTTTAAGACGTTCGCCCCATTAGTTTGGAACTTTCACCCTATTTATGTCACTTTTAAGACCTTTCGTGCCATTTAGGTGTCGATTTTTTCCTGGCGAGCGAAAGCGAGCCTGCAATTTAAGATGTGTCGGCCTTCGGCCGGGACATTTTTCTACCGAAAAATTTACAAATTTATCTTGAAAGTGGGTCAAGGGGGTGTAATTTCAAGCTTGATGGAAGTCTAGGAAACACACTAAAAACCTCCCCTTAAGAAATAGATAATATTAACAATTTGTGAATTTGGTTATAATTTGTATTTAATTTGAAAATTTACAGTGGAAGACTTACAGAAAAATAACTGTATTCAAAGCATTACATTGTTTATGGTACTCGCCTGTATAATCACACCACAAAGTCCTTGACCAGGGGAAGTAGCAAACCAGTGCCTAAGCATAGTTTCACATTCAAACACATCCTATTTCCATCTTGTATAAACCTTGTGAAGCTAGCAATATGATAATTTTAAAAGCATATTCCTGTATGTGTCAAAGACTCCGTAGGTAGGTAGTGGCTTATGTGTGGCAAGAGCTATAGTAGTAGTCGTTCCCTAGGCTGCCTGGCCGAACAGCCTTGGGGATGTGGTGGTTTAGCCCCCGTCGCTGCTTCTCTTGCGACTTGCCGCTCTGGGGGGGTGGTCCCACGGCGAAGACGCCGCCATATCAGGACTAGAGATATGCTTTATCCCCCTAGTCAAGGACTTAGTGGTATGACTGTACAGTTTGACGCACATAATATATTCCGTTGGGGTCGTGATTTGGCAGCACTACACCCACCTCCCCAACCCCCCTCCCTCGCTCCACTTCCTTCCTTTTCACTGTTGGTAGGAGGTGGAGTTGGGGAGGTCGGTGTGGCTCTGCCAAATTACGATTTTCTGGGATGGTTGAGAAATGGAATATGTGTGGCAAACTGTACATACAGTAGTGGTGGTGGACTGGTGGCGGTCATTAATACATTTTTAATGCTACAACCAAAGGATTAAGCCCAGTGTGGGAAGAACCTCTAGGAATGAAAGAGTTAGTGAATATGTATAATAATCCTAACTCTGACAAGTCCTTCCTAACTTGAATAAAAGGTTAATAGAGATAATTTCATCATTTCAAGTGGTTCTTTAATAAATAGAAAATATTACTCCTTAGACATTCTTGAGCCTGTTGTTGCTGTTCCCCAGGCTGTCTGACCTAACAGCCCCAAGGTCCCGAGCAAGGCCAAGGCCATAAACGAGCGCCCCCACAAAAACCCTCCCCGCTTACCACTAATAAAGCCCGGGTAACCGAAGCCACTCCAAGGCGGGGAGCTAAGGAGGGTGCGGAAACGCCCGGGAAACCAAAGCCCCACCCAAGGCCCTGTGCCCCTCAGTAATTATGAAGGGAAAGTTGAGCCTGTACTATCATTTTGTTTAGCTTCTCCAATACCAAATACAGATAATTACAGTATCATAGTGAACTGAAAAAATGAAAACAAAATAACTTAGCTACTTGGGTACTATACCGATTCCATATTTGTTTTATTGTTACAGTAGCCTACTCATTATTTGTGGCAAGCTTTTGTTTTTGGTTTTCTTGGATGATTTGAGATATGACACTACTAATCTACCTAACCATTCAATATGAAAAGAACTCTCCCAAGTATCAACATCAAGTCACATGAAGGATATGGACCATTATAATTCATATTTTTTTCACCAACCAACTTTACTTCTAAACTCAATTAATTAAATCTACAAATACATGTGGCACTCCAAGGACTCGAACCTAGGATACTTAAACCAAAATTCTACGCATTTATGCATTATGCTGTCAAGCCTGGATTCATCATCACACACAAAAATCACTTCCTATGGGCCGTGGCATGGTCGGTAGCGCGTCTGGCTTCTGATCAAAGGGTCAGCAGTTCGATCCCACTCCATGCCATTGGAAGACGGCAAGGGTTTGGGCAGCTCCGTCTATCAATTTGTGGCTAATCTCACAATCAACTCAGTCCTTCAGCAACATTGCTCTGATTTTCCACCTTGATAAGTCCAGTAGGATGGTAACATTGATGAATTCAGGCCAGATCAGCTGGTCTTGCAATTATTGCTTCTGACACACACATATATTTTTATCTTGGCATATTTCTATTTCATATAATGTTTAAATTTTCAGATTAATTTTGATTTATCACTATGAAATTGAGTTTCTATTTAATTGTGCACTTGAACACTTCCACTTGTACATAACATAATGTAAGCTTTTGTTTGCATTGTTACCTTGTACAGTATACTCCTTCCTCAGTTTGTTCTTGCAGCATATATAATATTTTTCTACTGAATTGCAGTAATACATGTAAGAGAAAAATCTTTATATGTATGATTCAGTTGACATCTACAGCAGTAAGGTGAGATATTATCCAGTTTGTAAACTTCAATATTTTCTACAAAACTTAGTTATTACTATTAGCATGTTTAAATGGTAATTTTAGATATAAATAGTTTTAGTTCATTGATTGATGGGAGTTCTATATATTTTTATGTCAAACATGTTGTTGTTGTTGTTCCCTAAGCTGCCTGGCCGAACAGCCCCACGGTCCCGAGCAAGGCCAAGGCCATAACTGAGCGCCCCCACAGAACCTTCCCAGCTTACCACTAATAATGCCCAGGTGACCGAAGCCACTCAAAGGCGGGGAGCTGAGGAGGGTGCGGAAACGCCCGGGAAACAAAAGCCCCACCCAAGGCCCTGTGCCCCTCAGCAATTATAAAGGGAATGTTGAGGGGCAAAGGAAAAATGTGACGCTTTGGCTCCCAATCTGCCAGGGTTGGCAGTAGGGAGGTCAATCCACGGAAAAGACGCCGTCACTTGAGATCTAGAAAATATATAAGTAAAAGGAACAGTCAGAGTAAGCTATGGGTATGGCAGAGAACGCTCAACTCTCATTCTGATAGACCAGCCCATCACCAGTCTAATTATGAGTGTAACTTTATGTTGTGATAAACTAGTCAGATTTAGCTCTAGTTCAAATAAGTGCAGAAGACAATGACAACAGTTATAGAGACACCCTCACTAACTATCGAGGGTGGGTTGTAGGGGCGTGTTCGTCATATTATGGACACACCATATTGCTCTTAATACTTATTTCTGTTTTGTTCTAGCTTCTGTCATATATTATGTGGGGATGTGATGCAACTACTGTATGTCTAATGTGGGCCAGGTCATATGTTTAGGGATGTTTTGTTGCTCTGTATTAATTATTATAGCTTGGTTTGTTTTACCTTTACACAACCGATTTGGGAGAGAGGTTTCCTGACGACCATGATTCAAACCCACTCAATCCAGATATTTTGTGAGAATTTGGCACTGGATCCACTCGACCATGAACGGATGTTGAGTTAATACGGTGCCCAACTCTCACAAAAATAACCTGTCCGACATTATCATTACAACTGGTGTGTCTGTCGGTTATCTCCAACAATATTTCCTATTTTTGTTACTTTATATTATAGGTTCACTATATGAAGTGTGATAATAGCAGTAGCACATCCTTTATTTGTAAGAGGATTTGTGTTTATTATTTAACTTATTTTGTATTTAAGAGAACCTAAAACTTTAGTTATTGTGATGCATGGTCTGTAATAGTATTAGATACTTCACATGGATAGCCACCTGTAATAGTATTAATATTACACATGGATAGCCATCAATGGAATAATACTTGTACACATGCTCAGAAGTACAAGTCTGCAGTGATAAATTGGTACTGCAGTTGTTATTGTCGTTCCCTAAGCTCCCTGGCCAAACAGCCCCGAGGTACTGCAGTTATACAGTGATATAACTGGTACTGCAGTTATATCATGTACCAAGTTGCAGAAGTAATAGCCCATTCTTTAGTGAAGGGCGGCTGACGTCGTCCATTAGCATGCACATTATCTAACCGTTTACCTCGTCTTGAGTGCTAGTTGGTGGGGGGAAAGTCACCCACGTATATTATGGATCAAGCAAAAGTTGGCAAGAGGTTAGTTTAAAGTTTATGCAAGTTTAAACACTTTAAAGACCGTTTTGTCCACCGAGAATGTGGTTACAGTCTCACGTCCTAAAAGAGGTTATCAGTGACAATACAGTATATTTATACTGTATATACCTCTAATTGTGACCACACCTCTCATGTGTCCTGCTTGGGAAATGGAACTTTAATTTTTTTTGTTTTTGTATTAGGCTATGTGGTACCAGTTGCCTCAATTTGGTCAGATTATACAGCACAATAAGAATATTAACCTGGAAGTACAGTACTGTTATTAGTTGTGTAGTATTGCACCCATGGCATTATTGTATGTTTGTTTGTTTCCAGCTGACGGTAAATTGTCATGTCAACAGTTTGATTACTCAGCTATTACAAAGATTTTCTTGCGAAATATGTTAATTATTTCTAGAATTAATGAATGGGGACAAAAGAATCTAGTTTCCTTTAATGCACAGAAAACCAAGTACATTCAATTTTCTAACCGACAGAATCTCACTGACTCTCATATATTTTTTAATGATGTAAATAATCCCACTTCCCCTAGTATTG
The DNA here is from genome assembly GCA_032716605.1 of Paralithodes platypus. Lineage (NCBI taxonomy): Eukaryota > Metazoa > Arthropoda > Malacostraca > Decapoda > Lithodidae > Paralithodes > Paralithodes platypus. The sequence goes on along the minus strand of CM064510.1, from coordinate 9,378,442 downwards.
ACATTCTCGGTTTAACATTAACTACTAACTTAAGCTGGACACATTATGTTAGAAGCATTGCTAAGAATGCCTCTAAAAAACTGGGACTCCTGTACAGAGTTCGAGAATTCTTCACTGACGAGCAGTTGGCCGTAATATATAAAAGTCATGTGCGTTCTCAGATGGATTACTGTTCACCTCTGTGGGGTGGAAGTGGAGTGGTTGCATTGAGGCAGTTGGACAAAATTCAAAATAAAGCTATTAGATTAATCAATAACCCTGCAATCACACAGGACCTTCCTACATTATCCATACGAAGAAACGTTGCATCCCTTGCATTATTCTACAGATATTTTCACAGCAATTGTTCCGAGGAACTTGCTTCAATTGTGCCGCCTCTCCACATCTTTCCCCGTAGAACTAGGGCAGCTGAGAGCGCCCATGAATTTACACTTTCTCCTCCACAATGCAGAACTTCTGCTTATCAGAATTCATTTATCCCCAGAGCTACTACTCTTTGGAATTCACTTCCCTGGAATTGCTTTCCACAAACTTACAATCTACAACAGTTTAAATCCAGTTGTTACAAACATTTTATGAATGGAGGATGCCTTTAGGCACATGGACCTTTTGTTTTATCTGTGTTTTTCCTTCCTCCGTTCATTGTCTCTTTAAAAAAAAAAAATTTGACATGAACCTAATGTAGAGCAGTATTTTAAATTTTTTCATCAAGTTTTGAGAAATCATTTCTTAAGTGATTCAATTTACTATCAGATGAAATAAAAACATACATAGTGAACTGTAGTACAGGTATAGTACAGATGTGAACCATAATATATATATACACCCATTTAAAATCTTTGAGCTTCTATAGCCAAGTTATATAACATCTAAGATATTATTTTTAACATCGTTCTTAACACCAATAACACCCAAAATGAGATTAATGAGAGCATGTGACTCTCCCAGGATTTGAACCCAGGATATCACATACAAAATTTACACGCTCTAACCATTACAGCATCAAGACAGTTATTATACTGTATTATTATATGCAACTGTAAAAAACTGTCTAGATGGTGTAATGGTTAGAGCGTGCAAGGTCTGTATGAGATGCCCAGATTAAATTCCTGGGAGAATCACATGCTTTCATTAATTTAATTTGGGGGTTATTGGGGTTAAGAACGATGTTAAAGATATCTTGTTTGGGTTTGGTACATATTTCAATTGGTGCATAGCTATTATGACACACAGCTGTACATCATTATTTCAAGCATATCTTACCCACCTGTGACTCGGGCCACTTAATATTATTGTCTATGTAAACAATGTTTTCTCTACTCCTCCCCCAAGGTACCGTTTGCTCCGTCAGGCTTCAAGGTCCGCTACCTGAAAGTGTTCGAGTCCAAGCTTAACTACTCTGACCATGACGTTATCAAATGGGTTCGTTACATCGGCCGTTCGGGACTCTACGAGACCAGATGTTAGAGCCTGGTAGTTCAATCCATATTAAACGTGGCTTTGCAGTGCTGCCCATCTTTTAAGTACAGAGGGAATTTATGGAAGTTGATGATCAGACCGTAGTTGTGACGTAGACAAATAAACGGAATACGTGTGTCTGGCTAAATGTGCGTGAAAATGGAGACCGTTAAGATATTTGTATATACATAGATGTATATGAAGCAGTCATTATTGTAAGTTGTTATCCCTTGACTTATGTGTATGTGAGAGGTTGTACAGTACTGACATTCCCTTCTGTGGATAGCAACCATTATAAGTTACAGTAGTTCGTACGGCAACTCGCTCTAGTGCCGGGCAGCTCGTTGTTAGACTTCGGTACACCCGCCAACACTTCCATCTGGTACAGGGATACTTTAGTTTATATATAAATTACCCATTAGTTAGTTATATATATTTTTTTTGTATTCTTTTTTTTTCCAACTACAAAATGTATAGACATATCATACACACTAGTTTGTTATAGTATTTTTATTTTTTCTCCAACAAAATTCAAAGACTTTCCTTACACATTGGTTTGTTATATTCTGCTTTTCTTCTTCCCATTTCTATATCGTTATGAAGCCCAAAAAGCATAATTAAAACTTTTCTAATGTCTTCGAATTTTGGCGGGTGTACTTAACTCGGTACTTTGATGAAGTGAGCGAGTGTTTACCGCGTTAATCTATCTGTATACAGTATGTTCAGTAGATGCATGTATATAAATTTTGATGCTATTAGTTCAGTATCTTTAAAGTTTATTTAACCATAGATTTATATTATATGTTTTGCCTTTCCCGGTATAAATTTGATTGCACTGTAGTCATATATACAAAGAATGACATTCCCCGTACTTGTTTGTCCTTAGTTACCACCTCGACAGCTTTCTCTTTATTTGTAGTCTATGTAATATACAGTAGAATAAACAGGGTGTCAAACAAAAGCCGAGTCCATTGTGTTTATTAGTGTATAGGTAAAGATAAAGGCAGGAGGCTAGAAATCCTCCTCCCCTTGTAAAATTCTCCTACTCAACAAGACAAAGAAAGGGGCGAGGGAATGCGAAAGTGGTCCCGGTCCCTAACGATTGGAACTTTAAAGGTTTCTGTTCGGGCTCTGGCTCGAGTCGGCCACCACCAGCAATGGGGTATGTGCCTGAGTATATACATATACAAATATAAAATTATGGTTTATAGTTCAAATAACGTATTTGGGATTGATAAAATGGCCAGAGCAATGCCATTACATATTAAGTTTTCTAGTTATGTAAATATAAAATTATGGTCTATAATTCAAATTATGTCTTTGGGAGTGATACATTTTCTTTTAATACTTCTCATATTCATTCAAGTCTTCAAACAAAATGGCTCCAGTTTGACGCCCTGTAGCATAAGTTTACCGTCAGTATGTGTAGGGAATCTCAGCCATTGTTGACATATTGTAAGGTTTAAGAGGGTAGCTGGAGGATTATACAGTTTAAATATCTGGTACTTTGACGAGATATGGGATTCTTTCAAACCTGCAGCGGAATTAGGTTAGACAAATTTAGTTGAAGGATTATAAAGTTTAAATATCCAGTACTTTGACTAAATGTGGGATTCTTCCAAACCTGCAGCGGGAATAGGTTAGAAAAATCTAGTTGTTATCCCGCCCCTCCCCCCCACCACGGTCTTAATACCCCAGTGCGTTAGATACTTGTCGTTATTACGTTTAAATTTGGTACTTTGAGGAGGTGGTGCGGGATTCTTCCAAACTTGCAACAGAATTAGGTGTTAAAGATCTAGTAGTTGTCCCCCCCCCCCCACCTTCTCTTTCGGCATACGGTGACGCGTTTCTCCATTTATTCTGGCTGACATTGGATGATTTTATACAGGTTAGGAAGGATCTCTGTGCATTGAAAGTATAAAGTCTATCTTCATTAACTTTTGATTCCGACAGATTTTTCCTAGCCTTGATAATATTGTCTAATAGCAAGAATATAAAATGTAGAAATGTGTGTTGGTATACTGAAAGGAGGTAAACAACCCAGTGAATTAGATACTTGTCTTTCTCCCCAGTAACAAACAGCATTAACCCCTTCAGTACGATGACTTCGGTAGTTTGGAGAGCTGCGGACGGTTTTGTTCAGCTTGGGAATGATCTCTGGTCTTAAAGGCTCATTCACATTTTGTTAATTCTACTTAAATTAATATAAAAGAAAACTAAACCTCTTACAATGGATTTGTTAGTCATTGTAATATATACTTAATTGATACAGCAACAAGTATGATTTCCCACGCTGTGCCATTTTTAGATGGGAAGAGTTTGGGCAGCTTGGTCTAGTGATTCATGGCAAATGTCCAGTTAAGTCCATGTAACAAGGGCACGCCCTAGCCCTATCAATCAAGGGAGTGAACGACGTTAAAAACTGCATCATACCAGGCAACCCTGTTATTTGGTGATAGTTAAAGTAGCAATATAAAGTCCATCATCTACTGTATTTGAGAGTCGATGAAGAGAGACGACCTTTCTTAAGCCAAATAAAATGGTCTGTCGGTGAGGAGAGAAATCAAACACACAAGTCAACGGAGTGGACGGGTTAAGGTGTATGGTGGTCACATAACACTAACCAGACGCAGTAAGTAGGACTATTAACAAAAGCCACGAGTAAGCCTATCATTAACAAAAGCTGTAAGTAAGCCTATAATTAACAAACGCCATGAGTAGGCCTATAATTAACAAAAGCCGTAAGCCTATAATTAACAAAAGCTGTAAGTAGGCTTTACTAATGTTATGTATTTCTAACAAACACATGGGCCTAGCACATGTAGAAGTACTCTGAATCGAATTTTACCAATATCGATCTTCAATCACAAAGTAGGCCTATAATTAATATAAACCAAGTAGGCCTTTAACTAACAAAAGCGGTAAGTTGGCTTTACTGTACTTATGTTACATAGCTTTAACAACAACATATGGACTTTTAATTAAAAGAAAAGTAAATAGGCTTATAAATAAAATCTGTAACTAGGCTTACATTAACCATCTGCAGCAGTAGGCATTATGGGGTGGAAGTTTTGCAGTTTTTATAGGTCATGCATGCGCTTTCACTTAAGGGGAGGTTTTTTACTTTTCTGGACCCTCTTCTCCCTCATGTTTAGCCCCATTAGCCTTGATATTTTAAAATTTTGTTTTTTCCCCATTAGTTTGGCAATTTTAATACTTTTCGATCAATTTCTTGGTCAATATTGAGACCTTTCGTGCCATGCAGGTGTCTATTTTTTCCTGGCGAGCTAGAGCGGGCCTATATTATAGGAGGAATCGGCCTTTGGTCGGAACATATTTCTACCCAAAAATGTCCAACTTTATCACGAAGGTGGGTCTTGGGTGTGTTTTATAAGCTTGAAGGTTTATGGAGCTAACTAAAAAAATAAACCCTAAGTTTGTTTAGTATTTGACATTTGTAGAACCGTTTAATGTACAGTACTTAAAGTTTGGTCACATAATGCATCTTGGTTGATACTATTTTCTCCCTAACCCCTTCAGTACGATCGTGATATGCTTCATTTTTATTCTTGGTTTCATTCGATAGTGTTATAGAAGTTGGAAAAGATTTGTAGGAATCAGGGTATATTAAGCTTTGATTCCCAGAGGTTCTTCCTAAACTGAATGCTTTTGACCACTTGCAAGTTTTGGTTTGTAAGGATGTTCCAGCTATAGGCGTTTATATTTAGCAGAAATGAAATAAGTCTAGTTTTGTAGCACACAGAAGTATACTTAATCAAATTTAACTTCATATCCATCTGTCAGAAAATTATAATGTAAAACTTGCAAAACAGGAATGGCACAATATAAAGGCAAAAGAACTTATCAAAATCACTGTGGAAATAACAATTTAGCAAAATAAATTTTTGAAATATAAATAGGCTACACAAAAACATAGATTAGCTTTAATTTTTGCTAAGTATCGATGTCCAGCTTGAACTTGCTTATTGCCCATAACCCGTAGTGGGCAATTGGGTAATATTATCTAGAATAAAATGCAATGAACATGACAATCGTATTGAAAATTTTAATGGCATGGGTTGAGGCATAAAAAGTTGAATCTCAATTTAAATTATTTGCTAGAGAGCTTAATTAGTTTTCCATTATTTTCTTACATTATTTAATAACAGGCTTAATATTTTCAGTTATTGACATTTTAACAAAACCAGCGGTTACTATGTAGTCGGATGCCATAGTCTCTAGCCCACTCATAAATATTCGTTGACTTCCCCTCTTTCTAATTAGGGAAGTATATATCTGGAAACTAATTTATGAATAATATTTTCTATAAATCAACTACAAAACGATCTATACTATTTATTGATAAGCAAGTTTTAGCCAAAAATATATCCTGATAGTTAAAATTGCATAAAGAAAAACATAGGGGGTCCACAAATTCTTATGAGTGGACTAGAGACTATGGTATCCGAGTACTGCTTAGTTACTGTACTCATTTTTTTCCTAAGTTGACAGTTGTAGTATTATTAACGGTATGTATGAAGTTGAGTAGTTGGGAAGGACTAACCTAGACATACTAATAGTTAACTGTATTGACGACCCTCTCCCTCTCTTCCAACTTAATGTCTTTACCACTCTCCCTGTGTTCATATCTTCCTAACAGCAGAGCCCTTCTTACTCTTTTAGTCAAATTGTTCTATGCAACTTACCAAGTGCCATGACTTGAAGTTTCGAGGGAAACCGATATCATTAAAGTTTTAGTATTGTAGTACTAAATGTAAACTTAGAGATAGGTAAATTTCAAAGATTTGTATGCTTAATGATAGCAGATAAGTTATAATGTTCAAAATATAGTTTTGTTAATCTTGTTTAAAAAAAAAAAAATATGGTATTCCCTTAGGTCATTGCACTTGGAAAAAAATGGATCCTGAATCAAACAAATTATATAAAATACATTTATCCCTACTCGACCTTTGTGTGCAAGACAAGTTTGGTTTCCCAGTAAAGACTAGTACATTCCACCCTTTAACCACAAATCCCCATCCACCCTTCAATAACACGAAAGTCCCAACCGGAGATTAATAGTGAGCCCAAAGTACTTGCACGATTCACTCACTGCCTTGCGAGCATGGATCTTAACTCCCTGTTTTTGTGTGAGTTCCGAATTGGCCGATGTTGTGCGCCCATTTGGTGATGTCATGGCTGGCTTCGAGTGTCCCGTGTCCCGCCAAGCCAAATACCGGATCCTCTCACCGGGGACTAATCCTTGGACCACCAGCATGGGTTGATTATAATAACATAATGGAAATATATGAGTAGAGACAATAACCCTTTGACCACCTGCCTCTGCTGCCTCTGCTACTGTTCCTGGTGTAGTGATGAAGAAATGTTGTTGCATCTGTCTCTTGATTTTTATTTCAGTCCCCCCATAGATGTTACTAATGTGCTTCTTAGTTGTTGTTGTTCCCCAAGCTGCCTGGCTGAACAGCCTCAAGGCCCCGAGCAAGGCAAAGGCCATAACCGAGCGCCCCTACACAACCTTCCCTGCCGACCACAATAAAGCCTGGGTGACCGAAGCCACTCCATGGCGGGGAGCTGAGGAGGGTGCGGAAACGCCCGGGAAACCAAAGCCCCACCCAGGGCCTGTGCCCCTCAGCAATTATGAAGAGAAAGGTGAGGGGCAAAGGAAGAATGTGACGCTTTGGCTTCCAATCTTGGTAGATTGGAAGGTCAACCCATGGAAGAGACGCTGTCACTTGAGATCTAGAAAATATATAAGTAAAAGGAACAGTCAGAGTAAGCTATGGGTATGGCAGAGATCGCTCAGTTCTCACTCTGATAGACCAGCCCATCACCACATAACTAGAACCCAATCCTCTCAGCATCAGCTAGGAAAGGCCCTATATAGCCGCCTTTGGCGAGGGGATAGCTCCCCTATTTCAACCCCTTTCGGGGTTGGGCACTCGCCATGTGCTTCTTGTGCTTCTTAGTACTACACACTGGTAGTATATAGTGACTTTCAATATTCCTAGATTTTATAATGTTTATGCAGTTATCGGAAGCTGCTTTAACTCCTCCTGTACCAGTGACGCCAGCTTACTTTTTTTCTGGCTACCTTTACACGATTTTGTGCAGTTTAAGAAGGATCTGTGGTAGTAAAAATTATTGAGTGATATAGTTCGAAGCCTGTTAATTGCTGGAGGCCCTTTTTAAATTGAATATATTTGTCTGATAGCCAAAATAAAATTTTAAAAACTTCATCGGTACAGTAGGGGTTAATTGGTAGGCAATCTTTAAATCTAATAGTGAGTTTCATTTACATTTTATACAATTGGTAACCAGTGTCCAGGCAGTACCTGTACTGTACTTGTCTATGTAAACCATACTGCATTTGAGGAGTTTGTAACAGACCCTGACAGATTAGATGTCACTTAGTTAGTCCTACCCTAAACTTTATCCATAGATATTATTACATTGAAGCAGTTGCATTATGTTTGTATTCAAGACGACGGATATTGCAGTGAAATTGTATACGAGTTATGTAACCCATTTATTTCACTGAAATAAATATAAGGAAGTAGTTCAATACGCCAGGAGTAATGCAACTGCTAGGGGCTGCTCAGTTGCCAACACATGAAACTGGTAGGCTACAAATAGTGTTAGAGATCTGCCTGTATGGATCTCTCTGCTCTCTGCTCTGCTCTCTGTTATTATAACCACCATTACAGGTTAAAGCAGAGTTTTAGTGAAAATAAAAAGTTTTACCCACTTCGAAATACATTGTTCAAGTAGCGTACCACCTACCCTACCACCCTTAAGATGGTGAATGAAATAGGCCGTAAAATCAGAGAAGTTTCAGGAGAACCCCGGGAAACCCTCTGGCTCAAGCAAAGACTAGGGATGGCTATCCTCCGGGGCAATGCCACCAGCGTCATGAGCTCAGTTCGACAGGACTGGGTCATGCCACTGTGTGAGGCCCGGGCAGGAGTGGTGTATCCGTAGTCTTTCCACAGTAGGGTAAAACAAAACAAACTTTATTTGTATGTAACATGTGTGATGCACATAAATAAAAGGGGATGTGTCGGATGGTTGAAAGCCACAGTTGCTCGCGCGTTTGGGGCTAGCAACACGTATTATGAAAAACATGCATCCTCCTTCATTCACTGTCCCCCCCCCCTTCACTCACTCAACCCCACAATTTGCCGGAGGATAACAGGTTTTTCACAATACGTAGACGGAGGTCTTTTAAAAAAAAAAAAAAAAAAGTAGCCTACTGTGGCTCTTAGCTCGGGGCTGTTTGGCCAAGCAGCCTAGGGAACTACTACTACTACTAGTATAGGTTCGTTCACAAACTATCCTTCAGATTATAGATAAGATAGTGAGAGCATTACCTTGTCACTCATTCATCGCATGTTGCCGGTTCATGTCAGCATCTGTATCGGGGAAATTATAATTTCAAAATATTCAATACTGTACAGTATATGAACAGTTGTCACAAAGTTCCCAGACCCTCGATCCCTCCATATTCAACCCAAGATTGGAATGTGGACAAATTTAGGTGACATAGAAATCTTCATAGATTCATCTAATGTAAGAAGCAGCAATTGGCTGAAGGTAGGTTTCTCATTGGTAGAGTGCATACCATTGGCACGAAAGGTCTTGAAATGGGGCGAAAGGTTTTAAAATCGCCAAACTAATAGGCCGAATGTCTTGTAATCTCAAAACTAGTGGGGCTAAACATTAGGGAGAAGGGTCCAGAAAAACGGTCTGCCTCCCCTTAAACCGCACAAAATCGTCTTAAAAAAAAAGGCTCGCAGAAAATTAAATTGACGTCGCCGGTGTAGAAGGGGTAAATTTGGGATAGCATTGAAAATTTAAAGGTATTGCTATATATATAAGGGGACATGGGCTGTTTTTCTGGGCACCCTTCTTCCTAATGTTTAGCCCCATTAGTTGGTCGATTTTAAGACCTTTCGCCCCATTTCTTCATCAATATTTAGTCCTTTCGAGCTATTTATATATACAGGGTGATTCAGTAACCCTTTTTATAAATGTAATGGCAAATTCGGGAGACAAAAATAAGACTAATTTACTCTATGACCCTTAGGGTGAGTCTTTGATATGATGGAGATATTACACCTTTAAAGTTATCGATATATATAAAAGAAAAAAATCTAAGGAGTGAGAATGAAAATGTCGTTGCTAACTGGCAGGGTAGCGTAACCAAGACTTGGTATCAAAATGGCTGCATACGGTAGCTACATGCAGTTCGTTTCGCAATTTACAAAGGTACATTACTACTGTATTTGTATTATCATCATCATTATTATTAATAATCATTGTATTAGTAGTAGTAGTAGCAAGGGGAGAAGCAGGCGGCGGAGGATAAGTAAGAGGAAGAGGAGGAGTAAGTGGTGGAAGAGGGGTAAGTGGAGGAGGAGGGATTTTCCTGCCGACTTTGAGCTTTGATACTCCGCTCGTCTTAATGAATCTTGAATCAATCTGTACATGAATCTAAAGATTGTTTCTTTGCTTACACGTGGTATGTAAATGGTTGCATATGGTAGCAGTTGTCTCAATGCTCAAAAGAACATTAGCATTTTATCACCATCATCATAATTAATATGTATAATAATGATGATGATGATAGTACAAATAGTAATGTCGTTGCTAACTGGCAGGGTAGCGTAACCAAGACCTGGTTTCAAAATGGCTGCATAGGTAGCTGGATGCAGTTGGTTTCCCAATTTACAAAGGTACATTACTATTTGTACTATCATCATCATCATTATTATACGTATTAATTATGATAATTAATCCTCCTCCACTTCGCCCTCTTCCACCACTTACTCCTCCTCCTCTTCCTCTTATTACTTATCCTCCGCCGCCTGCTTCTCCCCTTGCTACTACTACTACTAATAAAATTATTAATAATAATAATGATGATGATAATACAAATACAGTAGTAATGCACCTTTGTAAATTGCGAAACGAACTGCATCCAGCTACCGTATGCAGCCATTTTGATACCAAGTCTTGGTTACGCTACCCTGCCAGTTAGCAACGACATTTTCATTCTCACTCCTTAGATTTTTTCTTTTCTATCTATCGATAACTTTAAAGGTGTAATATCTCCATCATATCAAAGACTCACCCTAAGGGTCATAGAGTAAATTAGTCTTATTTTTGTCTCCCGAATTCGCCATTAAATTTATGAAAAGGGTTACTGAATCACCCTGTATAGGTGTTAATTTGTTCCCTGGCGAACGATAGTGAGCCTGTAATGTTGGAAGAACCGGCCTTCGGCCGGGAAATTTTTCTACCGAAAAATGTAGGCCTACATATTAAACTAGAAGGGGGATCTAATGTTTTTTTGTTTTTTTTTTAATTAGACGGAGGTCTAGGGATGAAACTAGAAAAATTATGAATACATGCAAAAATCGCCCAAAAAGTGAACCATCCCAAATCCTTTTAAGTATAGCCTAGTCATGAGCCGTAGTACCTGCACACCCATTTGAATCTTTACCGAACCCAAGCGAGAAAATCCAATGTTTTGTTATATCCCAGAGGCTTCACAACTTGGCATGAACTATTCAAAGATTAAAATGGATATACAAGTATTATTGCTCATGACTGTACATACATTTTAACTCTTTCTATCTCCTTGAACTGATTAGAGGAATCCCATAAATGCATTTATTAGGTCAGAATTAACCCCTACAGTACCGGCCAAGTCCTTTAATTTTGATTTCAGCTACATATAGACGATTGTATGCAGATTAGGTAGGATCTATGGTTGTGACAAGGATTAATTTATATAGTCTGCAGCCTTTTAATTGCTGGTTTTATCATGCCGTGATGGAGCATGGGCTCTCTTCCTGATTGTCTGTGGTTCGATCGCGGGTGGGGTAGAAATATTAATTTATGTAACTCGTGTGTGTATATATGAGCTAAATTAATGATAGTAATATATAATAATTTAATTTATTAATTTCAATTCCGACACCAAACTCCTCCCAATGAAATTAATTGAAATCATGTGATCCTCCGGGATTTGAACCTGAGTTACCACATACAGTTCTTAAACACTCAAACCATTACACCACCAAGACAGTAGTGTTTGTGAGTTGCAGCCAGCCATGAGTTTGAAGCACTGCTGGGTGGTTTGGAGGGAGTGTTGGTGTGGTTATTCATCTGCAAAGGTCACTGGTTGGACGACTTTCCCTGCCTCACTCTTGCCTTCCATGTTAGAGACCCTATAATAATAGAGATTGACCAACCTCCGCAATAGTTGTGCTCGTAGAACATCACCATCTAATTAGACTCAGCATGGAAGTCATGCAAGTCAAGAATAGCGTCAGGGATGGAGCCTCTTCGAGAACCCCAGTTCCTTGCTTTATAGGTCTTGTGTGATTTGCCATCTATAGCCTATTAACGACATTGATAAAGATATTACTAGTAAGATCAGTAAATTTGCCGAGACACTAAAATAGGAAAAGTTATTCATTCTGATAATGCTATTCAGGATCTTCAAAGAGATCTAAATACGTTGAGAGAGAGGTATCCTGACCAGGATTCAAACCCATTCACTCCAGGTAGATTTGGGTACCGTAACCCACTCGGCTATGAGCTTATAGCCGAGTGGTTACGCTGACCAACTCTCCCAAATCTACCTGGAGTAAGTGAGATATATTTATTTTTAAACAAATGAGCACGTCACAAAGTCACAAAAAGAAAAATAACAAAACCTCTTAGGGAAGTGCCGACGTTAAGGCTAAACTTCCCGAATTCCAACTGAACTGAACTGAAGTGGGTTTGAATCTTAGTCAGCATACCTCTCTCCTAACCTGTCCGACATAATCATGAGATATCTAAATACACTACACGAATGGGCAGTAAATTGGTAGATGAAGTTCGATGTAGATAAATGCAGTGAGGTAATATGTAGGAAATCAATAGAAAATGAAGGATATAAGTTAGATAACATGGATATTAGTAACTCAATTAAAAGGATTTGGGAGTCATCGTCAACAGTGATCTGAAACCAAGAAATCAATGAATCCGTGTTCGAAATAGGTCAATACAGATATTTGGATTTGTATCTAAAAGCGTGAGTAACATAACAGCAGAGGCAATCTTGAAACTTTACCTATCATTATTGAGGCCACATATCGATTTTGATGTTCAAGTTAGTTAGTTAGTTAAAATAGGACTTCAGAGGTTATCAACCCTTCTGGATTATTTAGCCAGCACACTGTAAGTCAAGAATAGCGTCAGGATTGGATCCCCTTTTCGAGAACTCCAGTCCCTTCTGATGTTCAAGTTCGGTGTCCTTCCTTAGTACAGAATGGACATATATTCTTTGGAAGCAGTATAACGAAGAATGGCAAAAAATTTCCATATTATTATCAAATTTCCATGAGAAGAAAGGTTGACAAAAATTAGGCTTGCATTCGTAAAGAGACGCAGAGTTAGAGGGGATATGATACAGGTGTTCAAGTGGGTTAGTGGTATTAATAAAAGGGACATGGGAAATGTATTAAAGCTCAATGATAGCGAGAGAACTCGAACAAATGGTTTCAAATTGGATATATTTCGTTTAAAAAAAATATATAAGCAAGTACTCTGCATTATAGAATTGTGGTCTTTATTGTGGTCGCCAGGGAAGGTTCTGTAGGGGCGCGCGGTTGTTGTTGTTGTTCTCCAAGCTGCCTGGCCGAACAGCCCCAAGGCCAAGACCAAGACCAAGGGGCGCGCGATTATGGCCTTTGCCTTGCTTGGTGCCTTGGGGCTGTTCAGCCAGGCAGCTTGGGGAACAACAACTCTGCATTATAGCTGATTAACCAAGACAAACGCATAACGATTTACCATCAGCTGGAAAAAATATAGTAAACTTTGTGTCATAATATATTAACCCCTTCTGTACCGGTGCCGTTCTTTTAACTACTGTATATTCTGGCTACTATTAGACCATTTTATTCAGTTTAAAAGGAGCCTCCAGCAAATGCACGGTCTTCGAACTATCTCAATTAAAAGGAGATGGGCCGTTTTTCTGGTCCCCCTTCTTCCTCGTCTTTTGCCCCATTAGTTGTAGTTGTTGTTGTTCCCCAAGCTGCCTGGCCGAACAGCCCCAAGGCCCCGAGCAAGGCCAAGGCCATAACCGAGCGCCCCAACAGAACTCTCCCTGCCGACCACATTAAAGCCTGGGTGACCGAAGCCACTCCATGGCGGGGAGCTGAGGAGGGTGCGGAAACGCCCGGGAAACCAAAGACCCACCCAGGGCCCTGTGCCCCTCAGCAATTATGAAGAGAAAGTTGAGGGGCAAAGGAAAAATGTGACGCTTTGGCTTCCAATCTTGGTAGATTGGGAGGCCAATCCACGGAAGAGACGCCGTCACTTGAGATCTAGAAAATATATAAGTAAAAGGAACAGTCAGAGTAAGCTATGGGTATGGCAGAGATCGCTCAGTTCTCACTCTATTAGACCAGCCCATCACCACATGACTAAAACCCAATCCTCTCAGCATCAGCTAGGAAAGGCCCTAGAAAGCCGCCTTTGGCGGGGGATAGCTCCCCTATTTCAACCCCTGGGCACCCGCCCTGCCCCATTAGCTTTCAAATGTTATGACGTTCAGCTTATTAGTTTGTCGATTCTTAGACCTTTCGTCCAATATTTTGTCAATGTTAAGACTTTTCGTGCTATTTAGGTGTCGATTTGTTTCCTTGCGAACGATAGTGAGCCTGTTATTTTGGAAGAACCGGCCTTCGGCCGGGAAATTTTTCGAAAATTGTATACATTTATCTAGAAGGGGGATTTAATGGCTGTTGTTTAAGCTTGATGGAGGTCTCGGGAGGAAACTAATAAAATAATACATATATACATAAATGATCAAATAAATACGCCCATCTCCCCTTAACCCTTTTTACTACCATAGATCTGTTTTGAACTGCACAAAATCGTCCAAATATAGAGATAATAAAATTAAGAAGACGTCCCCGGTACAGAAGGGGTTAAACATATGTAATATTTCCTAGCACACGAAATTAGGGCCTTGTGAAGCAAATTACATGAATGGATTGGGTTTAAAATAAAGCCGATGATTTTGGGTCAGTGACTAGTGAAAGTAAATCTGTATGTTTATGTTTGTACTTGTGTATTTGTATTATTGTTGTATTCATGTGTATTGTATATGTATGTATTTGTGAGTGTATGTTCATATTTATCTGCATTAATAGTTTAGCCATTAACTTCTATGTAAAATTGGTGTTTATCAAAATATCATCATCAAAGACGAACTAGATTAATATAAGAGCCTTGTCTATAAATTCATGAAGCATTGTTTACATAAAAAGAATATATTTTAGTAAATATTTCAATCAATCGAACTAGGTCATCCATGATCAAGGGGTTACTAACCGTGCCGAATTAAAGGGGGGGGGGGAGATTTTATGTTCTATTCATATTTGTTATTATTATATATATTTCTTTAGTTTGCTCCCTAGACCTCTATCAAGCTTAGGAAACACTCCCATAGATCCTCCTTCGAGATAAATGTGTACATTTTTCGTTAGAAAGTAACCTGGCCGAAGGCAGGTTTCTACTAAATTACAGTCTCGCTATCGCTAAATCGACACCTAAATGGCACAAAATGTCTTCATATTGACAAAGAAATGGGGCGAAAGGTCTTAACATAGCTAAACTATTGGGGCGAACGTCTTAAAATGTCCTAAGTAATGGGGCTAAACATGAGGGAGAAGGGGGTAAAATAATAAAATAAATGCCCCCCTTTAAATAACATTAATATGCCCTGACATGATTCTGAATGGTCTTTAGTAACCAATCTAGCTACTACAGTCCGTTCATTTTAGGTTGGGCAGACATCGTAACCCCTATACCTCTAATAACTAAAAAAATACTGGAGTAATCGAGCTAATATTTCTACCATATAGGAAGACATAGCTAGAGAATATATGTATACATTGACGGCTCATTTGCTCTAGCCCTTTTTGAGTCACATAGGTTAAAGTTTACGATTTCTGTCCAACTTAGAATGAACGGACTATAATCGAATGAATCGGACACAAAATGGTTTCTGTGAGCGTTCCTATTGTTTTCGTGAATAGAGGACGCCGTTAGGGTGCGTGGATTAACCCCTTCTGTACCGGTGACGTCCTTTCTGGCAAGTAATAGAAGATTTTATTCAGCTTAAGAAGGACGTCTATGAATTTAAAGGCTACAGACGATCTCAATGTATCTTTTTAACTATCTCATATATTTTCTAAGCTTCATAAAATAGTCTAAATGGTACCATCGACATCCTTTTTAATTTATTCTGGCTACTGCTAATCGATTTCGTTCAGTTTAGGGAGGATCTCTGGCAATTATATGACTTCAAACTACCCCACTCAACCCTTTTAACCCGTGGAGCCCCGGCTAGTTTTGTAATGTTTGCGCACCAGAACCCGGCCGGTTTTCAAAAAATTGTTTTATTCCAGAAACAATAGCGAATGGGTTAGGAATGAAGGAAAAACCACGAAAAACCGCTCAAAAAGCTTAAAAAATAGTCCTACAGAGCCCCCGAAAATGGATTTTACAAGAGTAAAAAATTGAAGGCAATTATCCCAAAAAAAGAGGTTATTGCGCGCTCGCGCGCACGCACGTGGACTTTGAGAGTTTTCAACCATCGGCACGGTTGCGTGGGATACGTACACAGTTCCCATACAAATCTGAGCCCTCTTGAGTGGCTACACCTGAGGTCACGGTCGGCGCAATTAGGGTGACGCGCCAGGCGCGTCTCTGGGGCTGTGCGTTACATACATCGCCGACGCGTCAGGCGCGTCGCTGGGGCTGTACGGGTTAAGTACCACAGATCCTTCATATATACACTGCATAAATTGTCTAAATATAGCTAAAATAAAATATAGCAGACGTCGCTGGTACAGAAAGGGTTAAGGTTTTGTTTGTCCTTCTTCCAGCGTGATATACAATGCAAATAGAATATAATAAAATATAATTATACCGGTATACAAAAATAAATATATCGCAAGGCCTTAATTAATTCATCCCAGACATATTGAGTGGTAATCTTAAACAATTATTTCCCTTCGCAGAGCCGTTAATGAACGAAATAACTTGAAAAATTACGTTACCTTGAGAAATGGGAGTGCAAATCCGTGTAATCTCTGTAAATAACACTGATTCCCACAATATTCGCTCGATATTAGGCGTTACAAAAGGAAACACAAATATTTAAGAATACCAGCCATTATTGTTTTGAAAATGTGGGGTAAAGCCAAAGATTTCAAGGGTTGATTGATAAATGGATTGAAGTGTTGTATTTAAGCTTAATGTTGTCTTTGGTAGGCTATACCCTGTCCCAAATAGGTAGGGCAGAAATCGTTAACCCTATAACTAAAAAAAGGCTGGAGCAAATGGCCGCTGTAAATATCCACACTTATTTCCTGGCAGACCCTTCCCAAATGGTACAAATCAAGGAGAAATATTAGCTCAATTACTACAGTCGTTTGTGAGTTATGGAGGTTAATGCTCAAGCTAGAGATTTGGCCTGCTTCTTTGGAACAGGGTATAGTATTGTCGCTTACCTGTTGCATGTGGATCCTTTTTGGGAATGGTTTGGATACCGTCTGACTGATTATACTCCATTTGTTTTCACTTGACGGAAAGAATACTACCCTTGCAATTGATTTATCGATATGTAATGCAAAATAACTGTAATTACTATATCTATCGTGTTCATACCAAATTTTAATATACAACATATTTGGCTATTTAACTTTACCATAGGTGAACTATTAACATGGAAGTAGACTATTTCCCGCCATATATATATATATATATATATATATATATATATATCCTAGAACTGTCTATATAGTATACAGTATGTGTGTAACGTAAGGACAACGATTCTACCTACACACGCACCTTATTCTGTGGATACTTTTCTAATGCTGCATTTAAGTTATGCAGATAAATTACACAAGAGTAGCATAACAGATACCGCTAGATAACACACGTCTAATCTAATCATTTCGGTGTTGCCAGAACTGCTGGTTGCATAAATTAAAGTACACATTCAAGATTTATATAATTAAATTAATATCATCATAATTATATATGTATGGGGTGATAATTAATGCGCAGAATGTTTCTCGTTGGTCTTCTTGATACAATTTTGCAGTATAATTTAAAGAGAATAAGATGCTATGGTAGGCTACTGACTCATCACTGACCCTTGGTAGATAGTTCAGGTTTCAGTGTAGTCTATTCGTTGTATAGCCTAATAGATTGCCTAATTTAACTAATATTAGAATGATAAGAGTTGAATATGATTAATGTGAGTAGTTTAGGGAGTATTGCCATATGCCCACGATGCCCCAAGTGTTCGGGTAATGTACACTGAACACCAGGAACGGCCCTACTTGGGGCTGGAGGCTGGAGCGAGGCTAGTAGGTGGGCGGCGCGTTTATCGTCAGTTCAGTTCTCCTCAGTGTCGAATCTGGCGTGGTGGAGAGCGTTAGTGTGGATTTATATTTTGACTTGGTGAACCTTCAAAATGTTTGACGTTTTCGGCTCCATTCGGGGTCTATTGAAAATAGACTCCGTAAGCATCGATAACAATATATTCAGATTACACTACAAGGGCACTATGTTCCTGCTAGTGGCTTTTAGTTTGTTAATAACACAGAAACAGTATTTTGGAGACCCCATCGACTGCATCGTTGAGGGCGTCGACTCCGACATCATGGATACATACTGTTGGATTCACTCGACGTTCACCATTCCCTCTCTAACAGGAGCCATCGTCGGTGAAGAGGTGCGGTAATGTATATGTTATGTATATTTAAACTTAGCATGTAGCCTAACCTGACCATTAAAGTTCACGTAGTGTCAAAGTCAGCGGATCATTAGGCCTATTAGGCTAGCCTTAAGCAAGGTGAGGAACTTGGAATAGGCCTAGCCTATTTCCTTGTAATAGTCTGCTTTGTGAAATAGGCTATATTAAGAGCGACATAACCTATACAGTAGACTAAAATATTTATTTTTTTCGACGCGAAACTAGGCTACTCGGAGTCTCGGGCTAGGCCTACCTAATACAGGTAACCGTGGGATTCGCAGAGTACAAGCTCTTGGGCAGCATTAGGCTATGTTTAGCCTATTAGAGATTTTGCCATAAAGGCTACTCTGGGAAAATATTACTTACCGCGAGCGGTATTTTCAACCGGCTGTGTAGGCTAAATAACAGGTCAATATACAGGAGGCGCTAAAATATAGGTAGCAACATTATAATGGTAGTTTTGGGTTCCTATCATCATATGCTTCATTTCTATATACTTTTTATCTCCGGGGTTTTTTTTTTTTTTTTTTAGCCTATTGGATGTTTTGTTTATTTTGTTTATTAACCTAACCTAAATGTATTTGGGGGCTATTAGGTTAGGTTAGGTTTTTTGGTTAGGTTAATGACACCAAAACAAAAAATCCCAAGAAAATAAATGAAAAATCCCAAGATTTTTTTTTCCCGGGGATAAAAAGTATATAGAAATGAAGCATATGATGATAGGAACCCAAAACTACCATTATAATTTTGCTACCTATATTGTAGTGCCTCCTGTATATTGACCAAATAACACTGTACGGTAGCCTATCCAACTTTCCAACTAGGCCTATCTTGAAACACTCGGATAGATGTAGGCCATGTCCCTTTCAGAGTAGGCTAAACAAAAAACAAACTATCTGCCTTCGGATATGATAGCCTCTTCCAGGAGTCTTCTGTGAGTATCTGTGAGGATACCTGATGGGTGGCTTTGAACCCCCCCCCCCCCCCCCATGCCTTATTGAAATCAGCATTTATTTTGCCAGTAAGGGGCTTAGGCTAATAGCCTAAGAGATTTACCGCCGTCAATACTCAATAGGGAGGTTTCTTAGTGCTATAGGCTATAGTGCACTTAAAATGTATTCCGGAGGTTGAAACAAATTATAATAGGCTATAGATCTATGATCTATACGGGTGGATGAGACTCGTTAGCCTTGGTAGGAAACTCCTCTAGGGGAGACAACCTTCTACAAATCCGGGTGGATGAGACTCGTCAGCCTTGGTTGGCAACCTGTCTAGGGGAGTAAACCTGATACAAATCCGTACTGCTTACCTAAGGGTAAGGCAGGTTAGTGGATGGATTAGCCGAACACCACTGTAGAAAAATAGTGCTAACAAGATACACAGAGGGCCTCCGAGTCGGACGGATCAATCCTGTAAGTCCTTCACTAAACTGGCTCGGGTTGTCCCTCTCACAGGGAATAGGTCAGCTTAGGGGCATTCTGTGTATGGCCACCCTCTTAAGGGGTAAGGCGTCCGGCAATAGATGGATAGATGATCTTTGCAACATCTTTATTAGGATGTATAGGCTAGGCTAACAGCCTTCAAATATTAGGAACTAATTAGTGGTAGTTTCAGGTAATATGTACTATAGGCCTACTCTGTATTGGTTAACTATTCTCTTATCACGTCGTGGTGTGTTATAGATGATTAAACAGATTAAAGCGTGGACTTTTGTCTGTAGGCCTATCCCATGGTGCCGCGGCAGACGCTTATTGCCAAATAGGCCTAGAGGGAAAATAGCCTATAACCGAAACTGGTCAATTTAAAGATGATGTTTATTGAAATCGTCATATATTTAAACAGTAGGGGGCAAAAACCAAATTTTCCCCAACGCTGCTGCTTCTTCTTCGCGGCGGATGTAAACAAAGCCACCCGCCTCTTGCGAGGTAGGCGATATAGGAGATTTTTTTTTTTTTCAGGATCAGTAATAAATTTTTACGCGCATTTAGACACATATAGGAATGAAATACATGGTATAAGGAACCTGTAGGCCACGATAAAATCGACGTATGAATTTAATTACATCATCTTTATATTGTCCCCGAAACTAGGCCTACCAATAATTTTACCATGGTTTTTCTTTTTGGTTTTAGGCCTAGGTAGTTTTCATCATTATACAGCAGTTGAAATTAGTAACAATCCCCGGAAATTTGTATTTCTCCCATTATCCAACAATCTTAAAACACTCGGATGTAAGTCATTTTCAGAATAAATATACAATATGTTTTGCCTTTGGATACAGGATGGGTTGAGGCTCATCGGGGGACCCCCCCATGAATTATTGAAATCCGCATCTATTTTAACAGTTTTAACGGCAGTTTCACTGCCGTCAATAGGGAGTTTTTTGTTTATACAGTACTTTATATAGGCTAGTGCACTTAAAATGTATCTCCGGAGGTTGAAACACATTTTAATATGATCTTTGCAACATCCTTATTCTATAATAGCTTTCAAATAGGGCCTATTGAGAAATCATTAGTGGTAGTTTCGGTTGTAAGTACCGGTACCGGCCTGGAGCTCATTTTCCCCTCTTATCATCTTTAACCCCACATTTTCAATCTATCTATCGCCGGACGCCTTACTCCCCTTAAGAGTGTGGCCATACACAGAATGCCCCCAAGCGGACCTATTCCCTGTGAGAGAGACAACCCGAGCCAGTTTAGTGAAGGACTTACAGGATTGACCACTCAATTTAGGACCATCCGACTCAGAGGCCCTCTATCTTGTTAGCACTATTTTTCTACAGTGGTGTTCGGCTAATCCGTCCACTAACCTGCATTACCCTTAGGTAAGCAGTACGGATTTGTACCAGGTTTACTCCCCTAGACAGGTTGCCAACCATGACTGACGAGTCCCATCCACCCGGATTTGTATAAGGTTGTCTCCCCTAGATGAGTTGCCGTGTTTTTAGATTGTTGAGTAATAGTGAAATGCCAATTTCCTGCAGTCCTTGCAACAACACTGTATCAAAGGAACAAGAAAATATAACTCTTGGCTGTCACAAATTAGAAAATTAATTACCAAATTTGTTTCAACCATCGGAAATGCATTATATGGGCACTATATAAAGCACCCATCGTGGACAAACATATTCCTAAACTACCACAAATGTTCCCATGTTTTTTGTTTATCTTGGGTTTAGGTCATTTCCATCATAGGCTAATACATTAGTCTGGGGGACGAAGTGTATTGGGCCTCGAAATGTCAGGGGTAGGAAATGACCGGGGTTCGAAATTTCCGGTTCCCGTAGTAGTAGTAGCACCAACGAACTTTACAATAGGCCTAATCTTGATCCTTGAGACCTTGACCTCTCTGAAACTTAAAAGGGTCTAGACCAAACTGGCTGTACATATCCATACCCATTTCCTGGTGGACTCTTTCCAAATGATAGAAACGTCAGCCCGATTGCTTTCATTCATTTCGAGTTATAAACCGTTAAGGGGTCAAGATTATTGTAAAGTTCGCTGGCGCTACCTATAGTAATCGTTCCCTTGGCTGCCTGGTCGAACAGCCCCGAGCTTCTAAATCCAAGGCCACGGCCGAGACCGGGTTCTTCCACAAGGTTCTCAAAGCGTGTGTTGGTTGTGTGGGTAATTATAGGGAATAGGCTCGCACCCATATGTTTCATGTTTTTTCCTCCAGATTTTGAGAAATGAGTGTTTTCATGGTCTAGGACTCTAGGTTATAGGCCAAATTCCAATGTGGTTGAATGGGGGCTTTGCCCCCCCCCCCCCCCCCCCCTCACCCCCCTGTGAATTATTGAAATAGTCATCTATGTTGCCAGCAGGGGGTAAATATCGATTATACTGCATAAAGGTTTTATAAATGTGATACAAATTATTCTCCCACAGTGGATTATTACTCGCAGATAGCCTACTCACAGAAGATACCCGAGTAGGAGGCTGTTCAGCCTATGAGACCCGGCTCATCATTTATCTCATAACTTGGTGTGTGGCTAGGACCAATAAATTATGTATAATAAGGCTGCGAGCCTATTCCCTATAATTACCGTATAGTTTTATCTACCGGTATTTATATGTGCCTAGTTTACTGTAATCAGTTACCGGTATTGCATTTAAAATTAGAATAACATTAAAAGTCGTGTAGGCTACGGTATACACGCTATGGCCTAAAATGAGAGAAGCCAACAAGTTTGTCCTTCATTCACTGTCCTCCCCCCCCCCCCCCCCCTTCACTCACTCAACCCCACAATTTGCCGGAGGAGAACAGGGTTTTCACAATACGTAGACGGAGGTCTTTATAATAATAAAAAAAAAAAAAAAAAAAAAAAAAAATTGTTATTGGCTCCCGCGTGCGTACTTGTCCCCCCCCAACACACACACAGGGGTAAGCAAGTTACAGCAAACACAATTGTCTTCTAGAGCCCCCTCATATTAAATGCAGGTGAATTCTAAGCTAACTAGGCACCTGCACACCATGCTGCCCAAGAGCCGTCCTCTATGATATTTGCCAAAGCCCTAGGTCACCTAACCTGACACAAATCCTGACCCTTTATCATCTTATAGCTTAAAAAGGTCAATATACAGGAGGCGCTACAATATAGGTAGCAAAATTCGAATGGTAGTTTTGGGTTCCTATCATCATATGCT
This sequence comes from Paralithodes platypus, assembly GCA_032716605.1. Taxonomy (NCBI): domain Eukaryota; kingdom Metazoa; phylum Arthropoda; class Malacostraca; order Decapoda; family Lithodidae; genus Paralithodes; species Paralithodes platypus. The sequence goes on along the minus strand of CM064510.1, from coordinate 9,355,480 downwards.
TAATTTCTATATACTTTTTATCCCCGGGAAAAAAACAAAAAATCTTGGGTTTTTTTTATTTTTTTCTTTGATTTTTTTTTTATTTTTTTTATTAACCTAAGCAAAAAACCTAACTTAACCTAACCTAAATGTATTTGGGGGCTATTAGGTTAGGTTAGGTTTTTTGGTTAGGTTAATGACCAAAACAAAAAATCCCAAGAAAATAAATGAAAAATCCCAAGATTTTTTTTTTTTCCCCGGGGATAAAAAGTATATAGAAATTAAGCATATGATGATAGGAACCCAAAACTACCATTATAATTTTGCTACCTATATTGTAGCGCCTCCTGTATATTGACCCTTAAAAATAATGAAGACAATTAAGCTGGAATTTTTTTTATTTTGTAAGGGTAGACTAGTAAAATTACTGAGTAAATAGATGTGAGATTACAGTCTGTTAGCTATAGCAGTTTGTTATTTATATACCGGTACTGTACAGTAGGCTAGAAGCTATGGGTCAGAATTATTGCCAAGTTAGCTGACACAGGGTATAGTTATGTCATTTTAAAAGTAGGTCAATTTCATGTATTTCTCCTAATTTTATTGATAACTGTGGACAGCCTGGCCAAATAGGCCTAGGCCTATGCCACATGGCTAAATGTTAAAGACATTTTCACAGTAGTGACAAGTTTACTAGGCTTAGCCTAATCTTTTGAGGATCATGACACATTTATTAGTTTCTTGTGGCTGTGATTAGATAATTTTATGCAGCTTAGGATAGAATTCGATTTCCAATGGAAATACGCCTAACGGCCTTATTGGGCTATCCTTAGTTGGAATTATGCAAGGCTGGTACATGTCATATTTGTAACAAACTATGTGGTACCAACTCTGTAAATTGCTAACTGAATAAATATTATTATTATTATTATTATTATTATTATACGGTATGCATTTTAGGTCGCATGTGTGTTTTTTGTATTATAATCCTTTTTCTCATCAGTTCCCTCATTGATTAGTGTGTTTTAAGGTATTTTACCCATTATATAACACTATTAAAACATGCCCCACCGAAAACCATATTTTGTCATTACCTAACCTAACCTGGGGGATGTCGCCCGAGACCCGCTGGGTTAGCATTGATATAGAAGATGGTGGTCGGGTGTGACAGGGATCTGCCTTGTGTGGGCCGATCGGCTTTCTGCAGACTTCCATTTTCTTATGTAAAAATACGATGGATAAGTGAACAAATATTAGTTCTCCACTGATCCAAGATGGCCACCATTTTTCCTTCCACCCTTATTTAACCCACAAAGTCGAAGGAAAAATATATTTTGCAGCGGTAAAGACATATATTGCGGTATAGCCTAATAATGTAAGAGAAAGCTATAGAAAACACTTGGCGAATTATATCCCATACGTGACCTAAAATGCATATTGTCCTAGAATTCTAGAAATCAAAGGGGTAAAGTGTATCTTAATTAACCTTTTGACTCACGCAGATCCGTCTTTAACATAATATAATCGTCTACTAATAGCCAGAACAAACTGTCAAAATCAGTCAGAATCCTCAAGGGGTTAACCCGAGAAGCGTGATGAGCCTTACAGAAGTGTCTATAGCGAACGCGATAGGCTGTCTCACGGAAGTAAGACTAAAAAGAAACTCTTCCAAAACAACCTAGGGGCTCTCAAAACAAAAGGAATACCCGGTACGGTACCGTATGTAATTAGGCGAAATAATTCCCCTCTAGTAAGTCTTAACTCATCCACATGTGTGTGTCCCCCCCCCCCCTCAATTATCGGCTATTTTCCTCTTATTTGCTAGGTTAGGATAAGTTTGTTAAAAAAAAAAAAAAAAAAAAAAAAAAATTAAATAAAATCACAACCCAAATTAATCTGAAAATGTCCATTTAATGAAAACTGAAGGTCCCTTAAATTTACTATTATTTGAGTTATTCCTCTAAAATTAAACATTCACATTAGCTAGCTAGGCTATTTGATATCCGAGATGAGGCCAAAGTGATCACCGCCTGAAAGACACAAACTCGTTTATAAAGGCAAAGGGACGTTTAAACCATTAAGCAGTCTCGGCTACATCTGAGGGGTGCAGACTGGTACCGGTACACTGGTAATGCGAAAATGAAATTGATATCCAACAAAATCCTTGAAAACAAAACTTTATATGGTATTTTGTGGTCAACCATGTCTTCTAAAAAAAAATACCGGTAGCCTACTGCTTTTATAACTGTTTGTTTTATGCAATACAATAAGTTTTTTTTTCTCTTTCATTTGTGATAATAATGCACTTGAATTACCGCTGAAACGACATCTTTGACTTCTTCAGTACGGGGACAAGTTTGTCATGTATTCTACCTATAATTAGACTTATACAGCTTACGGAGGATATGTGGTAGCTAAAAGGGTTGATGGAGATAGATTTTAGCCTTTTGATTTGCTAGAGGTCCTTCCTAAGCTCAATAATTCAGTGTATTAGCCAAATTAAATCAAATAAACGTCACCCGCACTGAAATGGTTAATATAGATCAAACCGTGCTAATGCCTGCATTAGCCTAGTGTTTGCACACAATCATTGTAAGGTCAAAATGCATCCGGTTGCTTAACTCTTTGAGTAGCCTACCAGTGTTATATTTTTTTCTAGCTGTATTTAGACGATATTATGCAGCTTAGGAAGGTTCTGTTGTAGTTATGAGGGTTGGTTGAGATAGTTTGAAGTCTTATTATTGCTAGACGTCCTTCCTAAGTTGAATAAAATAGTATAATAGTTGCTAGAATATGATGAAAAGGATGGCTCTGGTACTGAACGGGTTAATGAGTTTTAGATATTTATTATGCGCCAAGTATACACTGCAAAACCACCTAGCCTAAAGGACTAGGAACTGCCCATGTGACTTCATATTAAGCTTAGGCCTATGCAGTTATAATGAGTAAGACCTGTTACATTCATATGATCACTTAATATCATCACTTAATATCTAAACATTATTTGAATAGGCTACCTAGCGCCATAGCCTAGTAGGATCAAGAACCATAGAGAGATTGAAGATAAAATTAGACACATGGACGAGATGGGTTTTGTGTGAGAGGGATCTGCCTTGTGTGGGCCAAAGGACTTTCTGCAGACTTATGTTCTTACGTATTACAGTATAGGCCTACCGGTACGGTACATACGTTGGTATATATAAATATATAAAGATATACCGGGGTATCCATTTACAAATTACATTGATGTTCAGATCTAATCAGCTACTGGCACGCGGTATATCTCCCTCTCGATATCCTGTGGACTCCGGAGTTGCCGTTTAGCATTCAGAAATCGTTCTCTCAATCTCCTAATTACCTCTCCAAAAATATTGTTTTGCCCATAGCTCACTCAAAGACCACTGCAGAGGTAAGTACCGTAACTAAACTTAAGGTTTTTAAACACTCCTGATGGTCACATAGGCATTTAAGTATCACAGAAAGGGCGTAAATCGTGTCTTGTGCGTGAAAGGGTTAATAAATGCATAATATATATTTATATATTTACCAGTACCGGATTTGATCTGAACCCCAATCTAAATGGATATAATTATTTGCATAGGCTAAACAAAATCGCAAGAGCTCACGAAATGTCAGTAGCTGTATGGTTGCGCTAATGTCATGTCTCAGCTGTCTTTACGTTGGCTCGCTCTCTGCTGTATTATTTTCTGCCAGATGTTGAATAGGGTGGGTAGCCTAAGTGTAGGATTTTTTTTGTAGATTTCACTCGAAATGAATTAATAAAGTATAGACATTGCTGATACCAATAATTAGGCCTAGTATTGATAAAACTATTCTTAGTGCCGTGACATCACATATTTGGCCGACTGTACATATATCACTACCAATCATAGACTCCATACTACCAATACAACATTAATTTAACTCAATTAGATAACGAATACATTTTAGTCCTGTCAATATTGGCTGGTATGGATGTTGAAAGTACCAGTACAGGTAATTGGCATGGTATTTTTGTATTGGGTATGAAAGATGGCAATTGTATATATGGGAGAAGGAACGAGGTTTACTTTGATTTGACTCAGTAGGAGAGAGAGAGTGTTCCGCGATTGATTTATTGCAGTCTTAGTTTTATAAATAGGACAATAAATGAAAGGTACCGGTAACCAAAAGAACATATTTCTTCACAACCAAAATATCGCTGTATAGTGTCAGCTAATCACAACCGTCATGTCATTTATCTCTTAATGTCTGGCTTTAGTGAATAGAGTATAATCGGGTGCAAATAATGGTACCGGACAATAGTAATTTCGCGGTTAGGTGCCAATACCCACGTCCATATAGCCGATGTGACAAAGCTAACGCCGTTATCACACAAGAGCTTTTATAGTCAACATTCGATAATCCACATTCTGGAAAAATGTCTGTAATATTTTGGACTGGTATCGGAAACTAGACTGGTGGTAGATAAAATTAGGTAGCCGAAATATTTAAAATGTTCCTCACAAGTGTTGAGGGAAAAAGCACTCGTGTGATACCGGCACTGCCGAGGACGCTTATGAATATGAAGTTTTCTGGACTTCAGCCTTTGTTTGGATCAGCGTGACTGCGTGGTTTTGATAATAACGATTTTACCAATCTATGTCACCTTATCTATGTGACGCTCGAAAAAAATAAAAATAAATAAGAGGTGTGTGCTTACGACAGTTTGACAAGTCGACGACCCTTCGAGTAAAAAAAGTGAACTTCTACATTGAGGCGGCATGATTAGTTTTACAAATTCGTTGAATGTCCACTTATAGTATGGTGCTTCGTTCAGCACGTTATTCACAACCGCACCACGTGCTCAAGAGTATTATTCTGTAGGTTTCTATACATATCTCTGTAGGCTACCTGTATAGTAGCCTAAGTGTATTATGATTATTGGGATGGAGTTTGACAAATCGTGCTAGCTTTAGTTTTTAGCAATGTAGCCTATACATATTCCCATAGGCTACTCAATGTGTAATTGGTTAAATTATTTCGCAAGTGAAAAAAATCAATGGGGGGGGGGGTATGAAGTGCCAAGTCTGAATTACAGGCCTGCATCAAGTAGGTACCGGCACACACACTCACACTCACTCTTTCTCTCTCTCCATTTAGTTTTCTGGGGCTGGAAGATACTCGCAAAATAAAGGTGCTGACGAATATTTGTTATATCCATTTATTGTTTTTATTTTATAGTTAACGAAGATAATAACATACCGTAGGCCTATACCGTAACATGTACATAGCCTACTGGTCAGCTCGACGTACAGTAATTTACTTTTTACCATATCGTATTTATGAGTACCGGTAGTCTCAGTTCAGTTCAGTTGGAATTTGGGAAGTTTAGCCTTAACGTCGGCACTTCCCTAAGAGGTTTTGTTATTTTTCTGTTTGTGACTTTTTGTGACTTGCTCATTTGTCTAAAAATAAATCTCATTTTTCATCCCTTTTTCTGAAATCTTCTTTCTTCTCTCTTCTTCCTTCATTCTTGTTTCTTCTTATTTCAGTTCTTTCAATTTTTTCTCTCGTACTCTCCACATTTGGTAGATTGTCTGTTTCACTCTATCGCTTATTTCTTTGCTAAATAAAAGATGTCAGATTACTTGGTTTTCATTTTCAATATAAGGCTGTTGGAACCCTGGATCTTTTATTCTGCATGTTTTATAAAATGAACAGTGTAGTAGAAAATGTTTTAGGTCTTATGTTCCTTCCTTACACAGATCGCATTGTGTCTCTCCTCCCACATGCCTATTTCTATCTTTTAGATTTAAGTTATTTGTCCTACATCTGTAAAATATTATAGATGCCTGTGTGTTGTCATAAATATCTTCCTCGCTCTTAATCTCCTTTTTATAACTCGTCTGTCTGGACGAGCTCCCATGATTGGCATGTAGCGACATTGGTAGAGCGCTCGGTTTCTAACCAGGAAGACTCCGTTCGATTCTCGGCAGGTGGAGATGTTTGGGCAATCTCCTCACACCGCTTGCCTCTGTTTCGCCTGACAGTAAAACAGGTTACGCGCCAGGGTGAAAAGGGGTATTCGAATCCTCCGGCCCTTCAACCCATTAAACAAAATAATAATAAGGGCTCGGATTATGTAAATTGATAAAGGCTACCGGTACCGTACATTTACCACTCCAAAATCCTGTCTTCAACCTCTCCTGTCCCTCTTGACTCGTGCACGTCCTGTAATCCCTCTGAAAACAACCGTACGTTAGTCATTTGCGTGTCCCTAAATTATAATTAATTTTCCCAACTACTATACCGGTATATTTGAACCCTTTCAGTATTCGGACTCTCTTTTATTCCCACTTTGTTCAGGTTATTCTTAGACAAATTTATTTTGATTTGGAAGGCCCTCATAGGAATCAGGGGTAAATAAAGTATCTTTGATCTTTATTTACCCTGTCTTCCCGAGCTAAGCAACATTGTTTATTGATAGCCAGCGTAAAAGGAATAAATGTGCCCTCAAATACTGAAGGGGTTAAATTGAACGCTACTTCAGCCTGTACAATAAAATTAAATAACACATTTGTGGGCCCTGAAAGACTCAATAAGAAAACGGAAATGTGGGTCCAAGTTGTACAGTCGTGGTCATAAATATCTGTACAAGGCTTAATCACCAACCCACCCATTAACTTACAAATAAACCTAATTAACGAAATCAATTAAACTAATGAGTAGGCTAGGCTACATGTGGTGATTTGGTACTCAAAGAATTCGAACCTAGTAGCCTATACTCACACCAAAATTCAGCGCACTAACCATTACCAATATCACAGTAGGCCTACCAGTATTGTATCGTTACGCTCCACCGAAGTTGGACAGAGGTTGTGTTCGCTACAGTTTGTGTGTTTGTAAACAAAATATTTCTCAAATCTGCAAACCAATTTTCACGAAATTTGGTGAGCAGATAGGATATGCGCTAGGAAGAAGTGATTCAATTTAGGTGATTCATATATTTTTACGAAATTTAGATTATCAGTAGGCTAAGTTCAGGGATATTTCGTAGCGGGCCGGTCTATATGATCTGTGCCCCATGAATATTCTTTCCTCTCACTTAACCCGGGAACAGCGAGGGGGGGGGGGGGGGGGGTAATGAACTAGCTCCCCATGGGCGAGCATATGGGCTCCATTCAGGCCTATAATCGTCATTTTACGATAAATATCGTTATTACCTATTCATATGAGCCTATTTTACCTTCACTATGAAGATAGTAACCTGTAACAACAATGAAACCAGTGAAAATATAATTTTTCTGGTCAAAATTGCGAATATAGATGAACCAGCCCATTCATGAATTTTGGAGAAAATTGAGGCAACCCCTCCCTCCACGAGGCCTCAAGCCACACTGAGCCTACTCATAACCCACTCGCTTGTGTAACACACCTGCTAGGCACGTAAGCACATCCCCCACACAGTTTGCTAATGTTAGCACAAAAATATACCAACAAATTAGGGGATAACAGGGAAAATAGGTGATAATTGAAGGGGGAGGGGAAAGGGAGGAAGGAGGGGATGTGGAAGAGTGATATGAGGTATAGGGAAAAAATAAATAAAAATTGTTTAATGCTGTTTAACTGGTATTTTTAGGCCTCCCTCTTAAGAGCTTTGCCGCCGTCGCCCAGTAAAACCTCTTAAGAGGTTTGCCGCCGTTTACGGGTTAAACAATAGGCTACCATAGCACGATTGGGAATATGTAAATGATTAAATTAATATCCAGTATTCGATAATGGTTAAGAAGTCGTAGGCTTGTGCATACACCTTTAACTGTCTTGGTGGTGTCATGGTTAGTGTTTAACAATCTGTGTGTGATAACCCAGGTTCGAATCCCGGTGGATCACATAATTATATGCTTTAATTAATTTAATTGGAGGTGTTTGGTGTTGGAGTGAAATAATAAAATATAGAATTCAACCAATATTGTAACGGAAGTGGGGATTGGAATAATAAGTGGAAATTAAGGTGGATATTAGAGTACCGGTATTGCACATGACTTTTAAGTGTACCGGTAGTACCGGTACAGTACCTTAGTGATAGTAAATTGGTTTGCTCAATAAGCTTACCCATCATTATTAATGAATTTCCTTTCTCTTTTCTTGTTCCAGGTTCCCCATCCCGGCATTGCTAACCCCAACATACACGGGCCAGATGACCAACATGAAATCAAGGACCACAAATACTACCAGTGGGTTACGCTCTTCCTCTACCTGCAGGTAATATACACATCTACAGTATATACTTTATTACCGTAACCCCTTGAGGATCACAACGCGTTTTGCTAATTTATTCAGACTATTTTTAGACGATATTCAGATTAGGTAGGGTACATGGAAATCAGAGGGTTGATTGATACATAATTTACCCTTTTAATTCCCACATATCCTTCCTAAGCTGTATAAAATCTTCTAATGCTAGCCCGAATAAATGTCAAAACGCATCTTAATTCTCAAGGGGTTAAAATGAACACTCGCAGCTTTTATAATTGTACAGCCATAAGTGTAATTCTCAGAAGCATAGGGCATTGCACTCCTAACACACAAAGCATAGCCTACCGGTACACCTTTCGTGTAAGTCCTCTCATGGTCAAGAGAGGCATCACATCTCTGAACTTCCCCAGCTAGTTCAGAGTTCTGAATCTAGCAATGGAGTAAGCTTCAGCCCCTTCCTCTGGCGGAAAGTGTATCCCTAAAGTTGCGAAATATCTTCACACCAGAGTTACTGCAACGCTGCTGAAACGATACTATCCAGAGTCATTCAACACACTCGACCCACTTACAATCTTACTCGCAGCACATTAAAAAATCTAGAAATTCGTCAAAGGTCCACTACACCTCTTATGCAATTAGTCGCTACAATCGCAACATTCAATAGTTACTTCCCAACCCCATCTCGAAAACTGCACTCGGAAAGTTGCCACTTTGTTCCATAATTCTGAACCCTACTCCACTGATCATGACCTTGGTTTTATCTTAACTCTTAATCCTTTGCTTGCCATACCCTGCCTTCATCTTTTGAAGGTTACTATCGCTTCCTGTACACTATCTGATGAAAAAACTTTTTATTAGCAAGGCTTCTGCTAGGAAAAGTTTTTACTGTAATGTGGGAGGTCTTTATATCCTACCTACCCTGTTTGTTTAATTAGCTTTCTGTCAAACGGTTGGTTAACATTTTCCATATATGCTTGTCACTATAGTAGCCTATATTATACAGTACAGAGTACTATAGGTCTGTATGTCGGAACTACATTTAAGTGAGTGGATAATGGGCACCCCTTTAAGTTTTTTTTTTTCTTCTTAGCCGACGGTAAATTGACATGTCAATATCTTAATTACACATTTATTATGAAGATTGTGTAGCGATATATGCTGTTAATTATGAAAACTTGTCGTAATGTTGCTGATATATAGTAGTATCATACTATTCTGTTAGGTATTGTAAAATCAGTTGGTAAGGGACGTCATATACCGTCGGCAGAAATATAACTGACTAAAGAATACCGGTGCCTACCACATTATATTATCATGATTATTCTCGAAAGTAATAATTTGTGATTGTGTTGTCGTTGTCAGGCTATCTTGTTCTACGTGCCCCGGTACCTGTGGAAGATCTGGGAGGGTGGCAAGGTGAAGATGTTGGTGATGCAGCTCAACTCCCCCATCCTGGACGAGGAAGTGAAGCGGGACCGTAAAGCTATGTTGGTGGATTACTTCAGTGTCAACCTCCACAACCACAACTTCTACGCCTTTAGGTTTTTCCTCTGTGAAGTCCTAAACTTCGTCAACGTCATTGGCCAGATCTACTTCACTGATAGGTAAATATGTAATGTTTGTAATCTTTGTAGCGTACTTGTATTGGGTAAATGATTTTTTAACTTGGAACCGTATAATTTGCTGGCTTGTAGCATGCTGAATAGTGAAATTGGTTCATAAGAATAGGTTCCATACTTAATTTTGTGAAATTCATGCTCAGATACTCTAAATGCAGTTCAGAGTCTTTATCAAAATGTGGAAAACCATCAGTTTCAATTTCTTTATGATGTTGACCTTGGCAATATTTGTCTTTAATTTCAGATTCCTGGGATACGAGTTCACCACATATGGAACTCGTGTTTTAGCTTACAGCGAACAGGACTTTGGTTCCCGCCACGACCCCATGGATGAGGTTTTCCCCAAGGTAACTAAGTGTACCTTCCACAAATACGGAGCCTCAGGGACGGTGGAGAGGATAGATGGACTCTGTGTCCTGCCTCTCAACATCTTCAACGAAAAGATCTACATCTTTTTGTGGTTCTGGTGAGTACAGTACCCACTTTTACTATAGCTGCTTAACTCCTTCAATCTGTGGATTATTTATTTATTTTATAAATGTAACTGCCAGCTTAGTTAGGATTTTTATTTTAAGGAACCAAAGGGTTAACGTCTATCTTGGTAATGAACCTTCTATTATGGACTGCTCCTTCTGAAGTTTAATACAATTGTCTGGAGGTAGCTACAAAAATCTATAATTGGCATCATCTGATTGAAAGGAGTTAATACTGCTGTCATCTTTAATAATTCATTTTTTCTATTATTCCATCTTCTGACATTAACGAGACAACTATGTAATGTGCCCATAGAAAACAAATCTGATCTCACACTCCAAAGGATGGAACAGACTTTTTTAAATATCCATATGAAGTCTTGGAGTCATTCACTATTAAATCCTTTTGGTGGGATGGTGTCAGTATAATCCGGCAACATTCACTATTAAATCCTTTTGGTGGGATGGTGTCAGTATAATCCGGCAACATTCACTATTAAATCCTTTTGGTGGGATGGTGTCCGTATAATCCGGCAACATTCACTATTAAATCCTTTTGGTGGGATGGTGTCAGTATAATCCGGCAAGTATAGGGCAAATGCATTCAAATTATGAAGGTCCTATCCAATTAGTTTTTTACAGTATTTTAAACAGGACCCCTGCAAGGTACTGGGGAGATTGTAGACACCAATTAAGCAGTGCACTACTCAGGAGAGGCCTCATAGGCATGTGATAAAGAGTTGCTAGAAATCCTGTTTAATTTATCTGGCTTCCCTCACACACAGAGTAATCCAGCTAGCTCTCACAAACACCCCTGCTTCCTCCTATCCATTTCACTACACTAAGCAAGCACACCATTCTTCTTTCAAATACAAAAAAAAAAAAATAAATTGACTCATGCTTTCAACTCTTGGGGGAGACACATGTTACAGGCAGCTTTGTCTTTTGTCTCCTTCATACACATACAGGGGTACGGTTGTAGTGCTATGGTAGGGGTAGGGTTGCAATGGTATGGCAGTGATACTTAATTTTTTTTTTTTTTTTTTCCCCCCTACAGGTTCATCATTGTGGCCGTGATCTCCGGAGTGGGTCTGTTGTACCGCCTGGCCACCTTCACACCGGCCTTCCGCCAGATCCTGCTGAGGACTCGATCCCGCCTGGCTTCTTCAGACAATGTGGAGGCCATCTCGCGTAAATGCCAGATTGGGGACTGGTTTGTTCTGTATCAATTAGGTGAGTATCATTAATGCATTTAGTTTTATATGGAAGAATTAGGTATTTGGATTAACCCTTCCATGCTTGCTGACGCGAATCGTGTGATGTGAACATTTTTCCAATAGATTATAGTGACTCTACTCGCGTCACTATAACTTTAAACAAATTGGTGAATAAAACTTGCCACTCAATTTTTTTCAAATTTTGGCCAGACGTGGGATCAGACTGTACGGTCTGATATTGAAATAAATAAATAAACTGACAAGTGAGGTAGCTCTGAACAGGGTTATCTGGAGTGCCGCCATCAGGATGTGAGACCGGAACCACAACCACCAGTCAGTCAAGAGGAGTGGAATAAAGTTAACAAGTTTATAGCAAGCATGATAGGGTTAATATTGTACTGTATAGTGCTACAATATGTTTAGCCATAGACCACAGTAGATCTGGACTGGACACGAAAATGGAACTTTGTAGTAAGGGACCCAAAATTGGATAACGAACTCCCAACTTCGAACCTCGAAACCTCTAAATTTTGATATTTTCACAGTTTCGAGGTTCGAACTTGGGCTTTCGTTCTCCGATTTTTGGTCCCTTACTGCAAAGTTCCATTTTAGTGTCCAGTCCAGATCTACTGTAGTCTATGGTTTAGCTACAATGTAGGATTGGTACTGTCATAGTCCATAATAAGTATACATCCACTTTAATCTGGATTGAACTCAAAGAAGAGGAGACAGTGCTACAAAATATCCAAAATGCTTGAGTGTGGTTTAAATGTGTGTACAGTATACTAAAATACATAATAGGGAGAGGGCTGGTCCTGTCCAGAGCGAGGTTTGGCACCCTCTACCCAATCTTAGCCGTTTCTGTCTGTCTCTTTCCCGTACTACTGTACTTTTCCTACTTTGGGGGGCTAGGAATCCTCCTCCCCTTGAAAATTCACCTACTGGACGAGACCGAGAAACGGGCGAGGGAACGTGAAAGTGATCCCGGACCCTAAGAATTGGAAGTTTAATTGTAGTTTCTGTTCGGTCTCTGTCTCGAGTCGTCCACCCCCAGCCATGGGGTATGTGTTTATACATACATATTATATACAGTATACTAACATACAGTAAATAATTCCCAAGATTAATTTTTATATTTTTCTCCATTGCAGCCAAGAACATGGACCCCCTGATTTATAAGGAGTTCATCACTGATCTCGCAAATAAGCTTCAAGGAAAGGGGCCTGTATAAGTAAATAGGCAAGCTAATATCGGCAACCCTTAAGTACCACTGTATTCAAAGCAATCACCTGTCCTAAAAGTTGCCATGTAAATAGTCATTTCTAACACTGCCTCCCTATTGTTGCTAGACATAAATAAAACCTAATGGAAATGACTGATGAGTTATGTGGCTTATGAAAATATACTGGTGATGTATTAGGTTGGTGCTGACTTTAATACAATGTGGACTTTAGTATTGTTAATGTTACCAGACCCTCCACCACCACCCCTGATGTGCCTTCCCACGCACACACCCTGTAGCCATGACTCGGAACCTGCCAACTCACGTTTACGACTCTTTTTGTTTTCATTAATTTTTACTTTATCCCTGGATAGGTATCGCTTGAAATCTTGACATACATGGTAACGCGGTTTCAAATGTGCAACCCCAACTTTGAAATTTAATATCAAATGAACTTCTTTTTGCGCAAGTGCTTGGTTGCACTTCTACACCTGCGATACATATCTAGGGTTTTATTTATTTTACAACCTGTGAATATTGGAAACCTATATAATAGCGATATTGAGGTGCTTAATAAATGGAAGAATTATCTTTTTTGGGGAGACAAAACATAATACTTAAATTTTTATTTCCCCCTGTAATTGATTTCAAGTTTTTTTTTTTTTTTTTTTTTTTGATAGAAAAAATTATAATGATATTTGAGGAACTTAGTAAGTGAAGGAATATTATATTACGGGATAGGAACCAAAAAAATATCATAATATTCTTTTGATTTCTTTCCTCCTGTAACGGATTTCAAGGTTCTAGAATTATGTATTTGGAATGATTGGTGGCTTGTGCAGGTAGCTATGGAATAAAAAAAAAAAATGCATTTTCAACATTACAGATCACCTCTCTATTAACTGGTGCAAAGAGTACTGTAGATGACAAAAGATGATGTGTGCTTTAGTCTTGTAGGCATCCTGTGAGCTCAAGAAAGTTAGGATATTATTGTTTATACAGTATGGAGTTGGCCAATATGTATTTTTTTTTAAGTGTTCACCTTTATGTAAGTCTTCCACCTTCAAGTTTTACATAATGCATTTTATATAGATTGGCCTGTGAACGTCCTGAATATATGACTCTTTCTGGCTGGCCATATTTACAGTCTGTTCATTATCACAAGGCCAGAAATATTGATCCCTACCTCTTGTAATATTAGCCTTTTTAGTACGGGAGACGTTCTTTCAATTTTACTTTGGCTACCATTAGAAGATTTTTAGTCAGTTTAGGAAGGATCTCTAGTAATAAAAGGCTGCATTTCACCCTTTTAACTACCACAGAGTATTTCAAAACTGCATAACATTTTCTAAATATAGCTAAAATAACCCAACAAACTGTCCCCGCACTGAAAGGATTAAAAAAGGCTAGTGCATGTGTGATGTAAATTTTTGCACTCATTACTTGGTCAACTCTTCTCAAATGGTAATGTCGACGTGATTGTTAAGTCCTAAGTTAGGGGTCTTGATTTCTGGCCTATTCCTCGTGAACAGACTATAGTGCCTCATGAGTCTAGAACATAATCAGGATTGCCATGAAGCCGGTCTAGTCATAAAGCTTTCATTTTCCCTTTCGTTAGCATGACAAATTTTTAAGTTTAATTCTGGTTTATCGGCAGACTATTTTCAGCTGTTTAGGGAGGATCCGAGGTTCGATTGGGATAATTTGCACCCCTTTGCTTCTCAAGTTGAATATTATCATCTAATGCTGATCCAAATTAAATAAAAATGCAATTATGGTATAGAAAGGGTTGAAGAAGGGAGTTCCTGTCGTGCTGGAATGAGGGACCAAGTGATGTAACGGATGACTTTTTGGAAGTATTTTTCTACTTATTATGATTAGTTCTGTGTTTTCCTTTTGTAGAAACTTGCATATGTTGACATTTAGCGGAATTTTGTAAGTTATGGATTTTTACTCATTCTTATTGGACGCATGTAAATTATATTTTTAGATGATTTTTGCTTCAATGGATGTATGTTTGCCTGGTAACCCAAGACAAGATGTACTGAACACCTATGAATGTTGCGGTTACAAGTGCCTTAACGAGTGACCTTGTTAATGTACAAGCGTATGAATGAATAAACTTTAGATACATACACAATTGATTATTATCCTGTTTTTTTTTTAAATTTTCAATGAGGAAAGCGTTCTCAAAATTAAACCACGGCATCCAGTGAGCCTGACGGAACAACAGCTATCAGAGACCAAACTGGATACTCATCTACTATTAACCCTCAGATTTTATATACTGAATGTCATCTCGTTCAGCACCAGGCAAAGACTAGTGGAATTCAATCTTAGCAAAGAAAACTTCTCAAAACTTCTGGCTATATTATGGAGGAGTCTGGACATAAGAAAAATTCTGGATAGTCTGAGAAACTCCATTGCCCCTCGACAGGAAAGGGGAAGTAAAGTAATGCCTATAAAATATTACCTGGTAGCCCTAACTTCTCACAATTCAATTTTTTACTGAGTCCTATGTGGCAAAATCTCATTTTATATAAGCAAACTGGCTACAAAATACTGGTCAACAGTGTTAGAGCTGGAAGATAGCGTCTCATAACTGCTTAAACCTTATCACAAAACACTGAATTATCTCGGTAGTAACGTTCCAGACTACAGCCTAGCAGACTCAAGATCGCCTCTTGCTCAGGTTGGTGAATGTTTTCCAGAGATGTCAGCCAGCGGTTACCATCTTTCAGCAAGGAGATTGGTAGGCCTAATAGTCTCCAGTCTTTTGTTGATAAGATCTATATGAATGTCAAGCACTTGTGAGTCCCCAGTGAGAACGGATGCTATGTAAGAGACTAGACTATTATTATTATCCTATGAAGAGAGGAAATACATGGATGTCATATGTACTGAAATGTATTGGACAAGTTCTGCAAGTGTGAAGGGCTCAAGGCCCCTCTGGAGGATTTGTTGATGTGGCAAACCGTCATTACCACTGATAACTACACCCATTTGAATTGCTATCGAACACAAACGAGACGAGCTTTACCCCTAATCTTCAGAACTTTGGTTAAAGGTTCAAAGATTCGATGGGTGTGACATTTGTGCTAATATCTGTACCTTGCCTTCACCTAGCAGTTCTATTATTATTTATGGAATGCCACAAAGCACCTGTGTAGCTGCAGGAGTACACTATTGACGCAGAAAAGGTAAGTGAAGCACACAAAAAAAATATCGCTGGGGACGAAACTGCTTTGTTAGAATAAACCCAACTTTGCAAATGGTAGTCATCCTTTGTCTGCAACCAAGACCCATAATAAGGCAACTTTCTGACTGGTTATCGTTCTTTATTTGTGACTAGGTCATCTATTAAGATTACTTCATCTACAGTTGGTTGTGGTGCAGCTGCAAGTCCACATAGGTAGGTTAAGTCAACGAGAGAGCCTACGACACTGAAGCTACCATATCGCCTTGGGACATTAACTCTGCCTATACCGACAGTCACAAATAAGACAAAGGCCTTGACTGGATACTCCTTGTTACGCCTTTGTCGCCTCAGAGTCAGCGAAGGTCACCATTGACCATTTGCGAGTTTCAGGCTATAAGGAAGTAGGAGCTGTGGACATCGATAGTAAATAGAAATGCAATAATAATTTAGGTTTCTGATGGGTAAAGAGTGTTGAATTGGGTTGTATTTTTAAATAAATGTAATGCAATCATATTTTAGCTGATAATTCTGCTAAATATCGATGTCTACAGCTCCAACTTCTTTATAGGACGAAACTCACAAGTGGTCAAATGGTTGCAAAGACATCTCACGTTATGAATATTATCTTATTACTCAAAAACTATAGCCTACATATGTAACATGAGTAACTTTTAATACTATCATGAATAAAGACCATGAAATATACATAATATATAAAACTTGTGCTATACAGTACAGTATTATATTTGTGCCAGAAATAAGATTAGTATAGATAATTTTAATTAAGTAGTAGGCTTAGGCTATACTTTATGGAAATAAATGTATCAATACAATTTGAATAAGTGGGCATTATAGGGTACAGTAGTGGTAAATCCAGTTTGCCTCCCCACACCACCCATAAAGGGTTTATTGACCTGAGGGCATGGACCTCCACACTAGTACACTCACGATAGTTAGACTAATATTAGTCGCTTTACTATGAGTAGGCTACACTACTCACTGCAATGGCAGACATTAGAGGTGTGTTAGACCAGTGTTTCATGTACAAAAGTAGGCTATATAGACCAGTAGCCTACTATATATATATATATATATATATATATATATATATATATATATATATATATATATATATATATATATATACTGTAAATAGCAAGACTGGTATAAATCATTAATACTTGGTAGACATTTAAAGCCGTGTGGAAGTTTGAGAGTTCTTTAAAAATGGCGCCAATTAAGCCAAGCACTGGACCAATCACAACATTCAACTTTATCACGTGACAAGATCAGCGAGGAAGCGACTTCAATCCAGTCTCTGATAAACAGTGGCGGTGCTAGAATTAACACTCGGTATTAAAACCCAGCAAGTTTATAGCTATGGACGTGCTAATGCTTGCCAAACTCTAGGTTAATTGTGTATTATACAAGTTAATGTTCCCGATTATTAAACACGGGGAGGAGTGTACTATAAAGCCACAATAATTCATAGAAGAGAAGGAAGCCATGGATGAAGTCGTGAAGAAATAAACAACTGATCAAATTCACCACATGGCCGCCCTGAGTGTCATTCTTTTAGAAGGTAGGTGCGAGATATCTAATCAGTATACCTTTGTGAGAGAGATAAGAGAAGAAATAAGTCCAACCAAGGAGTGTCTGTAGATAAGTTGAGTCTAGCAGATTAGCAGGCAACCGCTGGGAACCATTTGTAGACGTAAACAAAACACTACATTACCGCTACCAGTCAAATATTTCCAGATTGTCATTAATATACCTGTATAAGTGACAGGACTCGGTATTTTCCATTAACATGATTAATTAATATACTTTCCTTGAGGTTTATAGATTATTACGCCTATGGCCATAGTTAGGCTATTATTATTAAGCTAGCCTATTATTTGAAGCCTATTTACGATAAGCAACATCAAGGCGGCTTTAGTTAGTGTTGTTTTACTATGCTTTTCCCATTCTAGGCTATATAGGCTATGCCTAGTTGTACAATATAATATATTATAATGAAACAAATAAAGAAAATTATAGTTTTAATGTTAGAACGGGCGGTAGGCTATTAACAAAATTTGGTCAAAATATTAAATAGCCTAGCCTAGTGCCATTACAATATACGGTAGCCTAAGGACAAACTGGATTTTAGGTCACGTATGGGATACAATGTTCTAAATGTGTAGGCTACTATAGGCTAGCTTTGTCATAGAGTATTAGTCACCACAATATATGTCGACCGCTGCATATTAAATTAATTTTCCTTAGACTTTGTGGGTTAAATAAGGGTGGAAGGAAAAATGGCGGCCATCTTGGATCAGCTGAGAACTAGGCTAATATTAACTTTTTTTTGCCGTATTGTTAGTATTTTGTCATATTCTATATCAATGCTAACCCTGCGGGGGTCTGGGAGCGGCAGCCCCCAGGTTAGGTTAGGGTAATGACAAAATATGGTTTTAGGGGGCATGTTTTAACATTGCAAAATAATGGGTAAATATGAATTTGCAGAAGGAAAAACACACTAATCAATGAAGGAACTGATGAGAAAAAGGATTATAATACAAAAAACACATACGTGACCTAAAATCCAATTTGACCCAATATAATGGCACTAGCTTAGGCCATTTTACATTTTGGCCACTAAAATTAAGTACCGGTACGGGATTATGGCATAATCCCGTACATTAGCCTAGGCTAATTAAATTATGTTTGCGAAAGGTGCCCTTTTTTTCATCCGTATATATATATATATATATATATATATATATATATCTATATATATATATATATATATATATATATATATATATATCTATATCTATATATATATCTATATATATATATATCTATATCTATATACTGGTATATCTATATACTGGTATATCTATATACTGGTATATCTATATACTGGTATATCTATAGGGCCTATATAATATATACCGGTATATAGCCTATATAGATTTTTTTTCTTTTCTCTTAAGTTACCCTAGCCTAAAACTAAACGGACTTGGCCAACTCCTGTCTCTTTCTCCTTGGTACGGTACTGGAATATTTATAAAGTTGCACCAGTCGAATCTTCGAACTTTTGAAATACAGTTTTGAAGCATCTGGGTGCATTGTCTCGTTTGTTTTCGCTACAGATTCAAATGAGTGCGTCGCCATTTATGTTCACGACTGTACTACTGTATATAGACACACAGTAGCCTACCTCCCTATTTTATCTCTGGTCTACCCTCCTCTCTCCTTGGTTTAACCTCCTCCCTCCATCCCTGGTTGTCTCTCCTCCCTCCCTCACTCCCTGGTTCACCCTCTCTCCCTTGTTTACCCTCCTCCCTGGTTCACCCTACCGCCCACCCTTTTTGGTTTATTCTTTCATCCCCCTGGCTCATCTTCCTCTCTCCCTCCCTCCCTGGTTTACCCTCCTTCCTCCCTCCCTGGTTCACTTTCCTACCTTCCTGGTTTACCCTCCTTTCTTGGTTCACCCTCCTCCTTCCCTCCCTCTCTCCCTGTTTCACTCTCCTCCCTCCCTCCTTGGTTTACACTCCTTCCCTCCTTGGTTTACACTCCTCTCTCCCTCCTTGTTTCACACTCCTCCCTCTCTCCTTGGTTCACTTTCCTCCCTCCCTCCTTGGTGAAGGATGAATAGAGCCATAGAGGGAAACGGAATAATAAGTGATGAGCAACATGGGTTCAGAAGAGACAGGAGGGGGACAGATAATATCTATATACTAAGCGAAGTGATAGGGAAAATGAAAAGAGAGAAGAAAATGGGTTACTGTGCATTCCTGGATATAGAGAAAGCCTATGATAGAGTAAACAGGGAACTGCTGTGGAAAATAATGGCAAGGAGTGGAATACCAGAAAAATATATAAACATCATAACATCGATGTACCAAGGAACAAAGGCGAAGTACGCGCTAGGAAGTATAGAAACGGGATGGGTAGAAAGCAAGAGGGGGGTAAGAGTGCGTATTATCGCCGTTATTATTTGCGTTATATATGGAAGAAATGACACAGAGGATAAAAAGAGTGGGGGAGGGGATACATAAGTCATTTATAAACAAGGAAAGACGGGGTACTTCTGTTTGCTGACGACGTAGTTCTGATGGCAGAAACGGGAGGAGGGTTGCAGAGACTACTAGAGGAAGCAACGAGATTCGGGGAGGAACTTGAAGTAAGATTTAGTAAAGAAAAGAGCCAGGTGATGAAAATGAATGGAGAGCTTCAAGAGGACGAGGAATGGACATTGGAAGGAAACAGAATGAAGAAGACAAGGGAGTATAAATATCTGGGGGTAACAATTACGGAGAAAGGGTTTGAGAAGGCGAAAAGTGAAAAGGTTGGACAAATGCAACAATGGAATGGGAGACTATGGAGCGCGACAAGGCTAAGAGCGAATAGCTACGAAATAGTGCGAGGGCTGTGGAAAGGATTAGGAGTACCTGCAATAATGTACGGCTTAGGAGGCGGTAGAAACAACAGAGGCGGAAACGAAGAAGATAGAAACGGTACAAAATCAAATCGGGAGGACAGGATTGGGGGCAAATAATACGTAGCACAAGAAGCAATCCGAGGGGAGATGGGGTGGAGTACGTTTGAGGAAAGGATTGGGAAAGCGAAAGGGAAGTACAAAGTGAGGCTAGAGGGGATGGAGGAAGATAGGTGGCCGGGGAAGGTATACAGATGGGCGAGCGAGCAAAGTAAATGGAAGAGAGAGTGCAAAAGAAGATTGGGGGAGGATAAATATAAAACAGGACCGTGTGGGAGGGGAATTTAGAAAACGAAATGGGAGAGAGGAGTGGGTCATACTAGAAAATGGGAGGGGATGTGTCAGAGAGATAGAGAAAGGGATAAAGGAGGAGGGGAGAAGAAAGTGGAGGGAGGGGGTAGAAAATAAATCCACGCTGGCATATTACAGAGAGAAGGAAACACCAGCTAGAGAACTATTCTATGATGGAGGATGGGGATCGAAACTA
Source organism: Paralithodes platypus (assembly GCA_032716605.1). Classification (NCBI taxonomy): domain Eukaryota; kingdom Metazoa; phylum Arthropoda; class Malacostraca; order Decapoda; family Lithodidae; genus Paralithodes; species Paralithodes platypus. Next base: position 9,334,557 of record CM064510.1, on the reverse strand, counting down.
CTGTTTAAAACAAGGAAAGGATCGCTAGAGACGAATGAGAGAACAAGGAGATGGAATGGAGTGGGACCGCACTGCAATCAATGTGAAATGGGAGGAGACCCAATAGTGGAGGATGTAGAGCACATAGTAACGGAATGTACAAGATATAATGAGGAGAGAGACGAGTTGGAGGAGTACATGAGGAATAGAGTTGGGGAGAGTGGGTGGGAGGAGATTAAGCAGAGAGAATATAGAGGGGTAGGGGCGATATTGGGGTTATCACAGGAGATGGAAACACAAGACATGGAGATGGTGAAGAGGATGTTGGAGAAAATGTGGAGGAAGAGAAATGGGTAGAGGGGGGGGGGGGGGGGGGGGGCGGAGGTGAGGGGGAGGGGAGGTTTATATACCCAAAAAAAAAAATCCCTTAAACTATCCTTCTACTCTAAACTTTCCCTCCTACTAACGTTTCTGAGCCAGTACCGATTTAAAGGTCAGCCCTGTGGATCTACACGGTCTGCGGGCGGGTTCGATAGAAGAAGAAGAAGAAGAAGGAGGTTCACTTTCCTCCCTCTCTCCTCCCTTGGTTCACTCATTTTCTCTCTCTGATTCACCCTCCTCCCTCCCTCTTTATTTCACTCTCCACCATTCTTAAATTACCTGCCTTCCAGAAGTTAGGCCTAACTCGAAAAAGTATATTCGTGTTTGTTTTCGTAAGCATGATTTTGAGTTCCCCATACCTGTAGTGATTTATATTATATTGCCTACGTTCGTCTGTCTTTATTGTGCGGTTTCTGGTTAGGCCTATGTGTGTGTGTGTGTGTGTGTGCAAATTTTAAATTTTCGTTTGTGTTTATAATTAATGTGCTATATAGTACTGTAGCCTACCAGTGGCGTATATGTTTATATTTAATGTGCTATATAGTAATGTAGCCTACCAGTGGCGTATATGTTTATATTTAATGTGCTATATAGTACTGTAGCCTACCAGTGGCGTATATGTTTATATTTAATGTGCTATATAGTACTGTAGCCTACCAGTGGCGTATATGTTTATATTTAATGTGCTATATAGTACTGTAGCCTACCAGTGGCGTATATGTTTATAATTAATGTGCTATATAGTACTGTAGCCTACCAGTGGCGTATATGTTTATATTTAATGTGCTATATAGTACTGTAGCCTACCAGTGGCGTATATGTTTATATTTAATGTGCTATATAGTACTGTAGCCTACCAGTGGCGTATATGTTTATAATTAATGTGCTATATAGTACTGTAGCCTACCAGTGGCGTATATGTTTATATTTAATGTGCTATATAGTACTGTAGCCTACCAGTGGCGTATATGTTTATATTTAATGTGCTATATAGTACTGTAGCCTACCAGTGGCGTATATGTTTTGATGTTCGACATGGGTTAGGCTTGGGTGCCGGGTTGCAGATGGCCCATAACGCATTGTGTACCGGTATTTGTTTTCACCTGGCGGAAAATGCAATCCCTTAGCAGCTGTACTCATATTTAATGAAACCAATATGACACATTTAGTGTCTCCACATCATTGTTTGCTAAGTATTCGTAATTGACAACATACCCGGTACCGTACCGTACATAGTTCGTTACAAAGTGAGGTGGAAGGTCTGAGGAGAAGCAGACCGAGAGTGAGGTGAAGGGATTTGTCATGTTTTTATTTACTTTTATTTTATTCATAGGCTATATTTATTTATTTTATTTTTATTTATTTATTTATTTATTTATTTATTTATTTACTTTTTACAAATTTATTATTATTATTTTTGTTTTGAGAGAGAGAGAGAGAGAGACTTTACATTGTTTTCTAGGGTTCATATCATTGCTAACAAATCCACGTTGATCCTTGTCACGATCTGAGCGTCCGTACCTATTCACCTATTTCACCTACTTCACCTATTTCTAATTATGGGAGTATATCTCTGGAAACGAATGTATTAATATATTTGTCTATGCATCAACTACAAATTTATATATACTATTAATTGAAAATCAAGTTTATAAGTGACTGTACCTAATTCCGTATTGGCTACCGGTAGTTTATAATTGGCATCTTTTTTAATTTTTATGTTTAATTCTGTAGCTTGCATTTATCAATATTCAAATTTACATTATGGGTGGGATTGTGTTCAAATTGACAGACCTGATTATTTATTTTGACCGTATCGGTATGAATTTGTTATTTTAATAGTTTACCGTACGATTATATAACTTATGTTTTTTCATCACTGCATGATGACCTTATAGGCCTATTTCGTATTGTACAGTTGGCCCCGTAATTTCTGCCCCTCTCTGTGATCTTATAGTGGCTACATGGGAATACAATGCACATGATTGCATTACGAGTATAGTTTCTTATGCTTTGGTTAACTCATCTGACTAGTCAAGTGATAGTTACATGAACCACAGTCGCAACTAATTAGTAGCCTAATATTGTACTTTCATATATAAAATCACGACTAGGAACAGAGCTTATGTGGCCAACTGTACATACCATGTATCTCATGTGAATGAAGTTCCGGTAGTAATGGAAACTCAGTGGTGTAATTATACTTTATTTATATAACCCAAGTAAAGTAGGCTATATAGGCTATCGCAATACCGGTAATTATTCAAACAACCTCATGTGAATATAGATAGTATTTGTATGGTACCGGTAATATTACAAAATCAAATTATACAATAAAGCCCTGTAGTACATAAACCTATGTAATTATCCGCTCGGTGGGTATTCCAATGTATGTGTGTATGTGTGTTTGTGTGTTTGTGGGGGGTGGGGGTGTGAGGGGGGTCGACTTTGAGTTAGTTTATAATCATTAAACACATTAGTTTAGTTTATCAATTGATTCAGATAGCGATATAGAGTGCCTCCAAAGGGATCTAGATACCTTACATGAATGGTCAGTAAATTGGCAGATGAAGTTTAACATTGACAAATGCAAGGTATTAAAGATAGGGAAGATGCAAACAAATGTTAAATATAAACTAGCTAATTTAGAATTAGAAAATTCAGACTGCGAGAAAGATCTAGGTGTGTTTGTTAGCAATGATTTGAAGCCTAGAAAACAGTGTATAAGCGTTCGTAATAAGGCAAACAGGATTCTCGGGTTCATCTCTAGGAGTGTGAGTAACAGAACTGCTGATGTTATCTTAAAACTTTACTTGTCATTAGTGAGACCCCATATGGATTATGCTGTCCAATTTTGGTGTCCTTATTACAGAATGGACATGGATTCATTGGAGAGAATTCAGCGTAGAATGACAAAAATGATCCATAATATTAGAAATTTTCCGTATGAAGAAAGGTTGAAGAAATTAGGTTTACATTCGTTAGAGAGACGCAGAGTTAGAGGGGATATGATAGAGGTGTTCAAGTGGGTTAGTGGGATTAACAAAGGGGACATGACAAATGTACTAAAGCTCAGTGATAGCGAAAGAACTCGTACCAATGGTTTCAAATTAGATAAATTTCGTTTCAGAAAAGATATAGGCAAATATTGGTTTGGTAACAGAGTTGTAGATGGGTGGAATAGGCTACCAAGTGATATAGTGGGATCAAGAACGATAGGGAGCTTTAAGAAAAAATTGGATAAGCATATGGACGAGAAGGGTTGGGTGTGAAGGGGGATCAGCCGGGTTGGGCCAATCAGCGCTCTGCAGACCCCCGTAATCCTGCGTTAATCTCTAACCGGTTTGGTAAGATGATCCTCAGGGTATTAGAGTGTTGAGCCTATAATTGGGCTTTGTAATTGGGGTTGTGTGGGACAGGGATCTGCCTTGCTTAGGCCAATCGGCTTTCTGCAGACTCCCATTTTCTTATGTTCTTATGTTCTTATTAAGTCTTTGGGAAAACAATTATTAGCGTATTGTATGTCGTTGAAATTATGCCAGTGCAAATGTTCACCATTAAGTAATTTGGGATGCGTGGTTAAGTGTGGGTCGATATAATAGGGTACAGTACCGGTATATATATATATATATATATATATATATATATATATATATATATATATATATATATATATATATAAACAAAAGTATTTGTTTTTTGCTCCCTAGACCCAAGCTTTAAGAAACACCATCGCAAAAAAAAAACTTAAGAGATAATTTTGTACATTTTTCAGTCCCAGTCGAAGGCCGATTCCTCATAAACAACTGGCTCGCCAGGAAATAATTGACACCTTAATGACACGAAAGGTCTTAATATTGACAAAGCAACAGGGGAAAGTATACAAATTTGAAAACTAATGGGGCTAGCTTACATATGAAGAAGGGGTTTCAGGAATATAAAATGAATACTTCCATCATGATCACTGTATAATTGTGTTCGGATGTTCCCTGTGTCATAAACAATGTCCACCATGGTCACTGTATAATTGTGTTCGGATGTTCCCTGTGTCTTAAACAATGTCCACCATGATCACTGTATGATTGAGTCCGGCTGGTCCACGTGCCGTTTACGAGGGAGAGTATTTTCCCCAAGGACCGGGTATAAGGGCTTGTACACCTCCGTGGCGGATGGGGCGCTAGGAACCACCTCCTCAGACACTCTGATCATGCCCGCCAACACATCCCTGAAGTTTAGGACGTCTAGGTTGCGGCCGATGCTGTCCAACAGGCAGAAGTCGCCCAGTTGCATGCGGCGCACCATTTGCTCCAGGTTAGCAGATGCTGGCATCTTGGTGCGGTGGCTAAGTATGCGGACTCGTAGGAAGGAGCTGTAAAATATGGCACCGCGGAAGAGGATCTGCAAAAGAAGGCTTTCATAAATACATTTAATTTAAGAATGGTTTGATAAATTAATGTATGATACCGGTATCAGTGAAAACTCATTAGGCCTATGCGTTTAACTTAAAGTGTGAACATTTGATAATTAATAACTAAATAGGCCTATCCTAACCAAAAAGTACTCGGTTTTGGAAGTACTTCAGTTAATAGTACTTTACTTGGTATAGTTTTCGATTATTGGTAAAGATTAGTTTAATTATATCTTAAAACATTAAAGTAGATTGTCATTAGGCCTATGCCTATGCTAGGCTAAGATATAAAGAGAGTCCTAACTGCATTTGATAATTCCAGTATTATTGACATTGGAATGACCTTGATTTAGGTATAACTAGTAGGATAAGTAAATTCGCAGACGATACTAAAATGGGGAGAAAAATAGATTCAGATAGTGACATAGAGTGCCTCCAAAGGGATCTAGATACCTTACACGAATAGTCAGTAAATTGGCAGATGAAGTTTAACATTGACAAATGCAATGTATTAAAGATAGGGAAGATGAATACAAATAAACTAGTTAATATGGAATTAGAAAACTCAGACTGTGAGCAAGATCTAGGTGTGTTTGTTAGCAATTATTTGAAACCTAGAAAACAGTGTATAAGCGTTCGTAAAAGGCAAATAGGATTCTCGGGTTCATCTCTAGGAGTGTGAGTAACAGAACTGCTGTTATCTTAAATCTTAACTTGTCATTAGTGAGATCCCATATGGATTATGCTGTTCAATTTTGGTGTCCTTATTACAGAATGGACATAGATTCCTTGGGGAGAGTACAACGTAGAATGATTTTTTTTTTTCCATAATATTAGAATTCTTCCATATGAAGAAAGGTTGAAAGAAATTAGGCTTACATTCGTTAGAGAGACGCAGAGATTAGAGGGGATATGATAGAGGTGTTCAAGTGGGTTAGTGGGATTAATAAAGGGGACATGACAAATTTACTAAAACTCAGTGATAGCGAAAGAACTCAAACAAATGGTTTCAAATTAGATAAATTTTGTTTCAGAAAAGATATACTGGTAGGCAAATATTGGTTTAGTAACAGAGTTGTAGATAAGTGGAATACCAACTGATATAGTGGGATCAAGAACGATAGCGAGCTTTGAGAAAAAATTAGATAGGCATATGGACGAGATAGGTTCAGTGTGAGGGGGATCTACGGGTGTGGGACAATCGGCGCTCTGCAGACCCCCGTTTTCTAACCTGATCGTTTTGGTGAGGTCAGTCCTCGTAGTGTTGGTGAGCTGGGCCTATAATTAGGGTTGGGTGTGAGAGGGATCTGCCTTTTGTGGGCCAATCGGCTTTCTGCCGACTTCCATTTTCTTCTGTTCTTCTGTTACCGTAATACATTGGTGAGCCTTGTAAACGCACATGCCACACACAGCACCAAGACCATGTTCCAGAGCCACATTGCTTCTCAGTGATTGTATTGTCTGTTGCTGGCTTGGTGCTTGTCATTTTGGAGTCCTACCATTGTTGCGTGAGTTTATGCCCAGTTTGTGGTATATTTTTCACATCATTGCAAGCTGGTGTTGGGTCGACTTGCTGACACAGCCTAAGACTAGCTGACCTTTGCCTAACTGTTTGTCATCTGCCTTATTATCTATTTCTCTACTTAGTAAGCTTACCTATAGCTCTCCAAAGTGCCCCTTATGGACCAGTTGCAGTTTAAAGGTCCTTTGTACCTTACTAGCGCTGTCCTTTAGTGTTACCAGTGTCGGTCAATAAATTAAAACCTATATCAGTCTAATGGCATACCTGCATCTATCACGTTCTGACGCACCTGTAGCGAAGTATCTACCACCAACATCCCAAACCAGTGCCACATGACTAGATGCATATCCTTGTTTACTATAGGCCTATAGGATACGGAGGTCATCGGTCTTATGTGAATCTGTATGGTGTCCAACAACCCTATCTAGTAGAACTCCCCCCCCCCCCCCCCCCCTCCCCTCCTCTCTCACCCCCCCCTCTCCCCCCTCTCATTCTCATCTCTCTCTCTCTCTCTTCTCTCTCTCTCTCTCTCTCTCTCTCCTCTACTCTCTCTCCTCTCTCCTCTCTCTCTCTCTCTCTCACTCTCTCTCTACTCCATCTCTCTCTCTCTCTCTCTCTCTCTCTCTCTCTCTCTCTCTCTCTCTCTCTCTCTCTCTCTCTCTCTCTCTCTCACCTGTAAAGACGTCACCGCCATGAGGAAAACGAACCACAGCCACATGACAAGGTAGACCTTCTCGTTGATGATGTTCTGCGGAAGGACACACAGAGCGTCCTTTTTCTGGATGGTGCCTGTTGACCCGAACATGTGGAAGTCGCACTTGGCCATGCGGGGGAATATCTCGATCATGGGGTCTGTCCGCAGCTGGTCGTCCATGTCTGAGAGGCTGAAGACCTGTATCGGGTAAAGTCAGGGTGTAAAATGAAAGCCGAGTTCATTATTTTTAGTATTTGTTATTATATATGTAATAATAAAAAATTGGTTTATGGTGCAAAATATGTCTTTAGTAAAGGTAAAATGGCCCAAACAATGCTATTTCATGTTAACACGGCAGCTATGAGAGACATGTTTTTAAAATGCCTGCCAGTGCGAAAGATTTAGCTTCAATTCTGATAAAATTAGTTATATTTACCATATAAAGCAATATTTCTGCTCCTTATGCACATATTTTACATTTGGACATTGAAGAACCAGGAAATAGGTGTAAAGAGGAAATATCCAGTGAAAACATGTATAATTGTGACAGGAGTGCTGGGAGGGAGCGCGACATAAATCCACCCTTTCGGACATCTCTCGAGATACTGGCAAGACAGAGCCGTCTCTCGTGCATGTAGGACAGTGTAGGGTGGTAGGGTGACTAAACGTATATGAATATTTGAGGCAGAAGGGAGGATTTATCGGAAGTTGGGGAGAGAAAATATAGGATAAATGAGGAGGGAAGAAGGGGAGGGAGAACGGGTGGTAGGAGAGGGAGGGGAGTGGGTGGGTAAGACACATGTAAGGGAAGGATAGGAGGTGGTGGTAAGGAGACATACCACCTAATCACATATTGTTTCCATTTCACTGGCAATGGGGGGCGTGTTTTATATTTTCTTTCTCTTTAAATGTGCCATCTACCGGAAAGAACGTTGCATTCGCCCAGTAAAACCTTCCGAAAGAAGTGTCACAGTCCATCATATATTCATGCAAAAGTTTAAAACAAAATTGCTCTGGTTTGAAACCTTGTGTAGAGTGTCTTTATATAGAGAGTAGCGATATAGAGGGTCCCAGGAGACAGAAACAATATGGCAACTGGAAACTTAAGTACAATGTTTTACTTAGGGTGCTGTAATCCATGAAGTCCCCCCAAGAGTAGACGAGTGGTCTAGAGCGCTGTACTGTGTGCTGACCGCGAGGTCGAGGGTTCGAATTCCCTAGAATCCTAAAGGTTTTATCAGCTATCCCCGATGAAGAGGATTGTATCGTGGTCCCTTCCTAGCCAAGCTGCTTAACTATCAGCCTGTGTTAGCCTACACATAGGCTACTTCTTATCAGTGCATCTGTGTGTACTATGGTGAGAACTCGGCACCTCACGGTCGTCAAAGGTCGTATGTGACCATGTAGTTAAGGTAAAATAAGTATTGTACTGTACAGTCGAGGTTAATAAGTGTTGTCATATATTTCACAAAGTTTCGGACACTGAATAATACTCAAAGGGATAAGCACTTTTCCCAGTATCTATAAAAATACCAATAACACTTTTAGAGCGAAAACCACTGGAATCTATGACAACACTTAATACCCCCGATTGTACCTTGGTTAAGAAAAACTAGATTTTCAGCCTCCCGGCTGCAAGTGAACAATACACCAACAATTAGAATGTTATACTTACCCTGGTGCCGTAGTCCATGAAAACTACCCTGTGAATGTTTATGCCATAATCCATGAAGACCCCCCAAGAATGTTTGTGCTGTAATCCATGAATGTTTTACTTACCCTGGTGCCATAATCCATAAAGACGCCCCCGAGGAACTTGTTCATGAGGAACATCTGGCCCACCACGTTGACCAGGTTCAGGATCTCGCACACAAAGTACCCGACGGAGTACTTGGTGTTCATGCCCCAGGATTCCTTTAGATATCTACCGATGTAAGGGTCAGGTCAAAGAATGTTCATAATGGTTAGTGCGTGGAATTTCGGTGTGAGTATCCGAACTTTGAATCTTTGGTGTACGGTACCGGTACCACATGTATTCATTAGTTTCATTAATTTAATTAGTTAGGTATATTTGTAAGTTAATTAGTGGGTTGGTGAAAATATGGATTCTATATTTTGCTATGGTCAATCAACTATATGGTTGTAAAGATATTGATATGCATAAGACGGTCCATGCTTGGTATAGAAAGGCATTTTACATTTTACATTTTCTGCCTGGTAAGCCTGTGGGACTTCAAAGCTCCTACTGGCTAAGATGAAGAACACATTCTGTGACTGACTAACGGATGATATTGATATATTTTTATATAATCAATACATGTGATAATATCCATGTTAATAATATATATGAACATAAGAGCATAAGAAAATGGGAGTCTGCAGAAAGCTGATTGGCCCACACAAGGCAGATCCCTCTCTGTTTAATGCATAATTTCTCTAACATCCCCGAATTCGGATATCATTCTTGATCAACACATAATTGTTAAAATTGCTTGTAATTGCACATTGTAAGCAAAATATAAGAACTAAAGAAGATATCTATACCGATACACTTCTGACCCCCATCCAGTAATTGTTTGGGTTGCATGGATCCTTTGCAAGGTTAGGAATGATGGGAGAGGGGGGGGGGGGGTCTCTGCCAGGTCATCTTGCTTCAAGTATAAGACTAATTTTATTGATCCATATATAACTATTCCATACTCGCCTCATTGCTAAAGCGCTTTTTCCTATCTTTAATTACCAGTATGGTACTAAAAAAAACTTTACTACTGGCAAATTATTTAATAAAACATTCAACAAAAATTTAAATTGTCTTTGTTCTCCATATACTGTACATAGATGCTAGCAAGGATTGATATCCCTAACTAATAGAAAACCGTACTTTATTTTATATTCACCGTTTAAATTTTGTATCATAGTTTACTTACTTGATAATATTTTTCTTCTTCCCTTCTGTTTCATCGTCGAATATGCTCTTGTTTAAGTCCTGAAGCAACAGATCCACTTGTTTGCCCTCAATAGCCTTCCAGATCAGATGCGGCAGGTAGAAAAGACATGCCTGTAGGAAATAATTAAAAAATATATATATAAAAGTATGGTTCAAATCTAAATAGGCCTATATCCCGATCTGCACACACTTTCGAGTAACGAGGGATTACAAGCCTCCCACTGCCTTTCTTGCTCTCAGCGCACCAGCCAAGAACTCTGACAAACTCGTCATGATTACCACAGTGAAACAGCAAGATGTTAGTACCGGTAATAGCCATATTTGTGCTATAAATTTACCAAACTTATCAATAAACATTGAGCTAAACACTGGCCAAGTAAGATCCCCAAACACCCTGCTATTCACTGACAAACCAGCTGTCCTACCCACCAGCGCAGTTATAGGTCTCCCTTGATATACGATTGGGTTACGTTCCTGAAAATCCGATCTTAAATAGAATAATTGTATAGCCAACCTTAAAATTAATGGGGTAAATGGGGATGCATTCTCGGACCAGCCAAAACCCAAACCCAAACACCTAAAAGCATAAAATAATATCGTAAATTGGGGCATTGGATAGTGAGGGAGCCTTGTATATTACCCGCTCACAGACATAACAATCAAACCCTCACTGATGTAACATGCTGTGAAATATAAGCTGTGCTACTGCAAGCTGTGTTACCATCAAGCATCCCAGAAGACCCTAGTGACAATGACTCCCTGACATTCTTTGAACCTGATCGCTCCATTTTGGAACCGCCTCTACTCTGTGTCAGTGAGATTTCCTACACCACCATCAACTCCGAGGAGTGTGTTGCCCCTCTCAGTCTCTAACACCTTGTAAGGATTGTCGGTTGTCTAGCTTTGAGGAGGTTGCCTAGCTTTGTGGTTGACGTCACAAAGGACCTGTGGTGGACTCCAGTAGGCTATCGGGAGCTGAGTTGTCTGATCATATCCATATAATCCGTCCTAATTAACGTTATTATTGTTATTTCGTTTAATTACTAAAGTGAGCATATAAGTTGAGAATGTGTACCTGCAAGAAGAGGACGACATGCACCCACTGGTAATAGCCGAGGACTCTCTTCTCGTGGAACTTGGGGAGGTAATGACCCACGCCGGAGATAGCTGCAAAGGAAGACGGAGGTTGTTATGGGGGGTAATGCTTTCATTCCCATCACACACACACACACACACACACACACACACACACACACACACACACACACACACACACACACACACACACACACACACACACACACACACACACACACACACACACACACACACACACACACACACACACACACACACACACACACATTCTCTCTCTCTTTCCACAAAAAGAGTGTTTCCACAAATACTAGTGCTGAACCTTTTCAATTCTAAATTCCAGAGAGAGAGAGAGTTTCCTATGTGAGTGAGTTTGTGTGTTAGGTATATATGTGTGTGTGTATTTGTTTGTGTGTGTGTGTGTATGTATGTATTTGCTTGTGTTTACGTGTGTGTGTGTGTGTGTGTGTGTGTGTATGTATGTATTTATGTGTTATATTTCCGGTAATATTGTATGTGGTCCATGGTGCATTACCATTTAATGACCCAATAATGTAGGTAAGTTTATATTTATTGGTGTATTCATGCCTCGATATTTTTACCGGTTTATGTGTTTAGTAAAATAGAGACATTCATCTATCTATCTATCTATATATATATATATATATACAGTATATATGAGAATGACTATAATTGTTTATATATATTTATATATACAGTATATCCTATATTAAAATGTTCTTTAAATGTATCTATCTATTTGGCTATCTAATGACAATATTTGTTTCGTATGTTTACTGTAACTTGTATAACTACTGAAATTAAGGGGAGGTTTCTAGTTTGTTTCCTACTCCTCCAGCAATCTTGAAATTTCACCCCCTTGACCCCCTTTCGGGACATTTTGTACATTTTTCGGTGGAAGGATGTCCCGGCCGAGAGCCGATTACTCTTAAATTGCAGGCTCGCTGTCGCTCGCCAGGATGAAATCGACACCTGAGTGGCATGAGGGGTCTTAAAGTTGACGGAATGGGGCGGAAATTCTTAAGAATCACCAAACTAATGGGGCAAGCGTCTTGGAATCTCAAAAGCAGTGGGGCTAGACATGAGGGATAAGGGGGTCAAGAAAAAAGTCCCTCAAGTAGAAATCTCCCCTTAAGCGCATTACTAGTTTGACATTGTGTCCGTGTGAACGTTTCTGCCTATGTCTGTGTGTACGTGTCTGCCTATGTCTGTGTAAACGTTTCTGCCTATGTCTTTGTGAACGTTTCTGCCTATGACTGTGTGTACGTTTCTGCCTACTGTTTGTCTGTGTGCGCGTGTGGCTGTCTGTCTGTCTGTCTGGCTGTGTCTGCCTAGCCACCAGCACAACCACCACCACCACCACAATTACCACAATCAGTCTGAAAGCATGCACGCTTAAATGCCTCAACTACCCCCCCCCCCCCTCTATCTCTCTCTCTATCTCTCTATCTCTCTCTATCTATTTATCTATCTATCGTATCTATTTATCCATCTATCTGTCTATCTATTTATTTATCTATCTATATCTATCTATCTAATCTATTTATCTATTTATCTATATATCTGTTACTATCTAATTATATTGATCTATCTATCTATATATATAGATATCTATATATATCCCCTCCTTTGTCTCTCAACTCTCTCTCTTTCTCTATCTAATTCTATTATCTGTGTCTGTCTGTCGGTCTATATGTCTACTCTATCTATTTATCTATTCTATCTATCTATCTATCCAATCTTTTTTTTTTTTTTTTTTATTCCCCTCCTTTGTCTCTCAAACCCTTTTATCTCTCGCCTCTCCATCCCTCAATATCTCTCTCTCTCTCTCTCCCTGTGATACCAAAATGATACCTAGCCTAAAGAACAAACCATACGAAGAGCGTCTTAGAGAATTAACTTAATTTCCTTTAACCCAGCGCAGATTAAGAGGGTGACCTTAATTCAAGTGTTTCAAAATCATCAAAGGCATCGACAATATGAACTGTCGTAAAGTACTTCACTATCGACCAATCTAATTACACGCGGGGAAACGGTTCTTGCAAAATTACTTGGTAAATCTTTTAACTAACACGAATCCTAAGAATTTCTTCTTCACTCGATTTGTAAAAATTGTGGAATGGGCCTTCCCCGAGACGTTATAGACTGCAGCACACGTTGATTCATTTAAATTCAGCCTAGACAAATATCTCGAATCAAACCCGCGAATGACTGCGTTTTGTAAATTAATAACTTTATTTTATCCTCCCCTCAGTTACCGGTACTACCCATATGTCCCCTACTAACTTCATAGTCCTGCCACGGAACATTAAGTTCCAGGGCCAGTAGTTCCCTTTACAATGTTCCCTTGCCCACTATAAACCACGTTTGGACACTTGATCCTCAGTGTTTTGGAGGACAAGCAGCCTAGAAGGGTCACTAGAACGAAGAAATGTTGCATGCTTGATTTCCTTCTGTACCTACTGTGTACTATCTCTCTCTCTCTCTCTCTCTCTCTCTCAGCTCTCATCTCTCTCATATATCTCTACGCTTATCTATCTATCGTTCATCTCTCTCTCGTTCTCTCTATATAGTTCTCTATACTCTCTCGCTATCTCTATGTATCTTCTCCTCTCTCTCTCACTCTCTATCTCTCTCGCTCTCTCTCTCTCTCTCTCGTTCTCTCTCTCTCTCTATCTGTCTCTCTCTCCTCCTCTCTCATCTATCTTCCTCTCTTCTACTCATCCTCTCTATCTCTCTCTCTCTCTCTCTCTCTATTCTCTTCTTCTCTCTCTCTCTCTCTCTCTCTCTCTCTCTCGCTCTCTCTCTCTCTCTCTCTTTCTTTCTCTATTTACGAGGAATGTCCCTCCCCGTGACTCAAACAATCCGTGGTGGAGTTGATGGGTATAGGTGTGACTGGAGCAAGCAGTAGGTGACGATAGGCTTTGGGGGCATCAGCCTTGTCCATCATACACCTCGATGGGCGGCCCCCACGAAGTCCTTAGCGGTAAAGAAAGCCGCGGCCATGAGGCAGGCGCGCGGCGGTCCAACGGTAGTGTAGACGGAACACCCAGGTATCAACGAAGGTATGGGAGTACCGGACTTTGGTCACCACCAGCAGGGCTCATACCACCGCCAACACCATATGGGAAACAGAAAGGGAGTGCGTTAGTTAGTGAAAAATAGGACTTCAGAGGCTATCAACCATATGGTTTATTATTAGGCCAGCACTATGTAAGTCAAGAGATAGTGTCAGGACTGGAGCCTCTTTTCGAGAACTCCAGAGAGGGGCAGGAACACTGTCAGAATTGAACGTTTTAATTCTGGACGGAGAGAGGATGGACGCTGGTCAAAAATTAACCTATATTTATAACACACATCAGAGAGGGAGGAACACTGTAAAACTTGGATGTTTATTTCTAACCCAATTGATACACATAAACAAATGTTCTGGTTTTTTTCCCCAGCTATACCTTTGGCTATAGGCCTCAATAGCCGGTGGATTCGATGGCTCAACACGATGAAGCCCGGAGTTCTTTCCTACAGCTTGCGAGTGACACAGAGAAGGCAGGGTGATTGTTCAATTGTTGCAGCTGGCTGGTTTGTAATCTTTCTCTTTCGTAGACCTAGGGCGGCGTAGTAGACAAACAGGCTCATTGTAGTTGGACGTCTCCAAAGCCGCATTGCGAATAATTACTTGCTGTTCCTTGGTGTAGATTCCATTCTCTCCACTAATGTCGATGAGCGAAGCCGCCCAACGGTTATATCGAGTGAGGACCGGATCCAGCAGGCTTGCCGCGGGGTGCAACTCACACTCCCACGAAGATCAGCTGGTC